>PVKB01008130.1:9560-21327 GCA_004027205.1 Ctenodactylus gundi | reverse complement strand
TTTCCATGACAGAGACAGCTTAAAGGAATTTGCAGCCACTGAGCCAGTACTGCAGAAAATACTTCAAGGAAACTCGGACAGTGAAAGGGAGACCAGCGACACCAATGACCCTAGAGAAAAAGTGACAACAGCTAGAGAAGAAGGAGCAGAGAAAAAAGTAGGGTAGTAATCAGTGAAATATGAGCAAATAAGATATGAAAGTTAGGAAATTCTGATATAAGTAGATTTGCCTTCATGTCTGTTGCTTTAAGTATATTTATATGGTATAGATTTAAGTTCATTTAATGTAGCAATGTGATATAGTTTTAATTTTGTTTTATTGTAGCAATTCACTTATTAGCTCACTAATGAAAGTTTATCCTAAGGAAACTGATTGATGTAAAGATAACCTTGTGAATGTACAAATATGCACCTTCCAGTATTCAGCTAAGGCAACTGAATTTTATTTATTTTTTTCTCTTCTTTCCCAAATTAACTAGTCTTTTAAACTACATGCTTATAAGTATTTTCTAGTGTGAACTGGTGGGTGAAGCCAGGTTTAACAGTAACAACAAAGATATAGGAAAATATGGAAAATAAAACTTTTGGTGAATATCCCAATAAAGGGATTGGTTGGATTCAGAGAGGAGATATCAAGATTTGACTACTGCGAACCCATTAGAGGAATAGGAAGCTGGAGTAGAGTGGTGACTTGAGTGAAATGACTTAGGCGCGGTAGATTAATTAGTATGTTAAACACTGTATGGTTTCCCGGACTTGGAAAACCCAGAACACAGACATTCTTTGGAACCATATGAAGTGACAGCCAGAGCCGGGGGAAGGGACAGGACGGGGTTGGGAGGGTAGAAGATGGGAAGGGATTGTAAAGTCGATGTGATACATAGGTGCACAAAACACCCAAATTCATTGTAAATACTATGTATTACATTTGTATATTAATAAAAATAGTGGGGGGAAAGAAATTAAGAGCTGGGGAAGTAACTCGGTGTGAAGATTCTAATGGGGGGAGAGCATAAACAATAGGCAGTGTATTAATTAGTTTAGAAAAGCACTGATACCAAATAAGGATGAGAAGGAGAAATACAGAAAGGAATTACAAACCAGGTTTTAAACTAGCTGTGTGCAGTGAAATAAAAGAGACACAAAGAAACAGACTGGCAGAGAGAGAAAAGGTAAGAAGTAATCTAGACTTGTGTGGACTTAACAACTAATAATTGTAGAGGGCAACGCATAAGAAAGGCAGTTTCGAGATTTGGATAAGACAAAGGCTGTTAATATCATTAAAAGAAGCAGAAAAATAAAGAATAGGAATTTGTTGGGGGTGGGAAGGAGGTGGTGTTGAACGCAGTTTTGTTACATATCTATACACTAGTGCCAAAACGTCCACTATGAAAAAAACAAGCAAATGATTTTGTCAACTCTAAACACTTGAATATGTCAATTTGTCTTACATGTCACTTTTGGGACAGTGCCCCACATTAACTTTGGCTTCCACACAGATGCTCCTGTAAATCCTTTACATGGTTCAATAAACATAAACTATGAAACAACATTCTATCCCACTGATGCCAAAACAAAACACCCCAGGATAAATGCAGCTTTGCAGATTGTTTCACAGTCCAGCAGTTGCTAGTTCATGCTCAAAATCAGAAGACTGCTCCTTTTTATTACGAAAGAGCACACGCATATCCATCGAACTCTTGTCCCATCCTTTATATCAAGGATGAATCAGATCCAAGGAATTGGCTGGCCTTTGGTCCTTTACTTTAAATCCATTTCAGTCCAATACAGTGCAATTCAATTTAATAAAAATTTATTCAATGTCTAGGCACCAACCAAAGTGAGTCAAGATTCCCAACTTCAAGAAGCTCTGAGTCCAGTAAACACATTAAAATTTATACAACAAAAGCATTAGAAAGTGCTATTTAAAATACACACATATATTGGGGAATCAGAGCATGCTGGCACATACCTGTAAAGCCCAGCACTCGTGGAGGCCGAGTCAGAAGAACTGCAAATTGAAGCCCAGCCTCAGTGACTTAGCAATTCAGCAAGACCCCGATAAAAAGAAAAGAGGGAGTGGGGGGGGGGGGGAGGGGCAGATGCACTTTAGTGTGAAGGGCCTAAGTTCAATCTCTAGTCCCAAAAACAAAGAGTAAATAAACAGAACTCAATGACAAATTTGCTTTGGTAATAAGATATAAAGATCAATCAAAAATGACTGAGTTCAAAAAACTGAGCATTGATACCACTGAGACGGAGATAGTGACAGGAGTAACAAACTTAGCAGATACAAATGACTCTTCATGGATTTTTCTTTTTGATTCACTGAGTCTGAAGTATCTGCAGGAGTCAGAAGAAAGCATTACAAAGTAGATAGATCTAGGGACCTATAGCATCAGAGTGAGGCTGAAATATTACAGCAGACTAAAATTCTGCCCCTTTTTCCCCTTTCCACTTCCTTCTTGCAGTTATTAAACTCACAGTTTTTGAAGAATATGTGGCCACATGTTTCCCAGCCTGTCTTAAGTTTTATGTGACTTCACCCTCACCAAGGCACTCTGACCAGAGCTGGCACGTACAGCTTCATCATTTTCTTATAAAATCTGACCTTCATTTTCTGGATCTTGGAACCCGACCATGTTGCTATTAAATTACTTTAGATTGTACAGACAAGAGTGACAACTTAGGGGATGGTGTAGCAACGAGAGAGAAGAAAACTGATTTCTCTGGTAAACTCATACAGCAAAATGACCCATCTACCTCTTTTCCTGGAAGCTCAGCCTCACTGTGACCAATGCAAGGGTCATCAGCCTACAGGTGAAACGGGGTATAACTGAAAAATACAGTGAATGATTAAATTTGAAAAATCATGAAAAGAGAAATCGTTACTCTAAAAGGCACATTGATATTAGCTCCCCTCAGAACACACCCTGCTGTTAGCGACACTTTCTGAAGCAGTTATGGAAGTCTTCCTTCATGAGTGCCTAGGTATGCTGTCGTGGCGGCTTCCACGTCCTGAACTGCTTCAAAATGTTTACTGTTCAGAGTTATTTTGACTTTGGAGAAGAGTCAGAAGTGGCATGGCACCAGATCCTTTGAATAAAGTGGATGAGGACACACCATAATGTTTTGCAAGCCTGTATTTAGTTCAGATGGTGCTCAGCAACAGCATTTAATTTACCAAGGTTTTTAACTTCACCTTGAAAAGACCACCCACCAAAAGGACTTCCAGAACTATGTCAGAAAGCGGCAAAAGCAATGGGATACAGTGTGTCTGCAGCAATAAACAGTATTTTGAGGACAAATGGCATACTGTCCCTTGGTGTAACTTTTTTAAACATTCACTACGTATTTCAATCACCCTCTGCATGAGACGGAATGAGATAACCCAGAAAATGAAAACACATAAGGAAGCAAGATAATAAGCAACAACTTCTAGAAGATGAATGGGGTTATTTTATAAGACTGAAGAGTCATGGGAAAGAGATCAAGAGAGAAGGCTCATTCAAAAATGCAAAATGGGTAAAAGGGAATTAAGATAAAGATTTAAAATAAGCTAATAAACTTGGTGACCTTCCCTGGAACAATGCTAATGAGATAGTTAACTGGCCAGATGGCGTATTAAAGGCTAATAGAAGCATGCAATAATCCCCAGCTACTTGGGAGGCTGAAGCAAGTGAATCTCAAGTTTGCATCTTGGACAATTTAGTGGGATCCCTCATCAGTGGTAGAAAACGCCTAGGGGGTCACTTTTTTTGAGATTGGGTCTTTGCTCTGCAATCCAGGCTGGTCCTGAACTCACTATGTAGCCCAGACTGGCCTTGAAATCACAGCAGTCCTCCTGATTCATCCTCCCTAAAGCTGGGATTACATGTGTGCACCACCATGCTCAGCTAATATGGTGCTGGGGAATGAAACTCAGTGTTTTGCACTTACTTAAAAATGCTTTAGCCATTGAGCTACTCCTCTAGCCCCTGACTCACCTCTAATACTGGAAAACAAAAAAAAGGAGGCTGTGTGTGTGTGTGTGTGTGTGTGTGTGTGTGTGTGTGTGTAAAGCTGTTGCCATGGTTTGGATATGGGTGTCCCCAAAAGCTGCATGTTCCCAGGATACTGTGTAGGGTTGGGAGCTGGGGCCTGATGGAAGGGGCAGACAGGGCATGTGCTGGTTTTACCTTTCCTCCCAGTCTCTCTGTTCCACCATGCTGTGAGGATCTCTCTGTGTCCCGGGCAGCTCTGGCTCTAGCTGCGGCCCCACCATGTGATCCCATCATATTCCAGTTACCCACCCATGGATGGATGGAGACTTTCTGAAATTGCGAGCTACAATAAATCTTTCCTCCCTCAGTTGTGGATGTCGGGTATTGAGTCACAGTGATGAAAAGTAACTAAGACAAAAATACATACATACATACATACATACATACATGCACACTGACATATATATATATATATATATATATATATATATATATATATATATGCTTATTAAATGCTAACTTAAGGCAAAGACCTGGTGACTAAAAGGAATTAGAAACCAAGTAAGAAATTTAATTTATTTACCCTCTGGATCTGGCTAGACACCCCTGTCAGCCACAATGCTGGAAGTGAGGAAGGTCAAGATTATGCTTTGATCCTAGCCCTAGAACCTCCAAAATTGAAAAATAACTTTTGACAATACACATTTCTATAAACTCTTTTCAGAAAACTTTTGCACATTGACGGGTATTTCCAAAGTGACACTGGTGGTGCCCCTATTAGCTGGTTGCAATACAAAAATCCATAAAGGCAAAACGAACAGGAGTGGTGATTAATTTCCCAGAAGACACACTACCTCCGTCCATCACAGCCCTGCAGTTTCAACACTCGCATCCAACTTCCCGGCCCCAGGAGAGGGCTCCAGGTGTGTGCCCTTCTCTAATTGGTTTCTATTCCCACGTCTTCCTCTGAAGTCACCATTTTCTGGGATAATTGATACTTATGAATTCTCCCTAGAGTCAGTTTCCTTTACCAAAAGGGAACTTGAATTGAAATCTAAATAAGAAATAGAGGGCTCATCTGACTTTGTCTCTGTTATTTAATAAATAGTCCTACTGCTGCGTCCTGTAGTGATATACACAGAGAAAAGGGCAAGAGACCACCTACACTTACAATGTTCATCAATATTGGAGCCTGAATTTCAGATAATTTATTATACTAATTATGTTTAATTTTTATTTGAATAATTAGGTAACATATATTGCATTTCTCCCTGTTCTTTTCTTTTTTGAATAACAAACGGTTTATTGGTAAGTACCTAATAGCAATAAATTTACTTGAACTATACCCAATAACCAAGTCAAAAGAATAAATGCTTGCTGACCATCAGAAAATTGGCGGCCATCTGGGCTGCCCCATTGAAATCTCAAATCACTGAGAATCTTAAAGAAGATCCATCCTCTTATTAGTCCATATTAATCCTCTTATTAGTCCATATGGAGTAGGACCTTAGTAGCTGGAGTCCATAAAATTCTGTAGATTATCACTATCTAACCAAGCATGACCCACTGGCACATAACTATGGCTTTTAAAGCAATTTGGTGGACAAATTAATCTTTGGATTCCACTAAAACATCAGCTAAGATTCTCTGCAAAGCCAATATCTAAGTTTTAATGGCAGGCCCCACTGAAGGTCAGGAACACATTGCAACACCACCAACATACTCAAAAGCACAATGGGCTATCCAGCCAGATGGAATAGTCTAGCCAGCAAGTTGAAAGGTTTGTCCCCGAATACCACAAAGCATAGTTCTATGCAGACTTGCTACCACTGGCCATAGACTGTTCCACAATACATTCAACTTATTACGGTAACTGCAGGGCTTCCAGGATAAATAAATCTAAAGCATGTCTCAAGGCTTTATTAACTGGTCCATGGTTTCTGGATTACCGGACCCCACAAGAGCCCTGTTCTTTTCTTTTACCAGCTAGTAAAATTTTATACCCACATTAATTTGTTGACTGAATCATTTGCAAAAACAAGTTTGATACCTGGTTTTTTGTGGCTTTGCTAGAATAATGGGACGTCACAAACCACTGTATATCCATTCCTATAGCTACATGTCTTATATCAGGTATGTTATAGTAGGACCACTGTCAGCATAAACTGCGGGGATATGAGAAATGCCCCAAGCTGGGAGGTAGCTCAACGGCAGAACACTTGCCTAGTACACACAAGTCCTGAGTTTGATACTAGGAAAAAGCAAAATCCCTCCGCAATGCATTGTTGTGTTGGTGTAACGCTGAGTTGAATGTATTATTGCTTTTATTGCACAGTGAACACTTCTCCTTTTGGTATCCCAGGAGATAAAACACTTGTTGATCCCAGTTCCAGGAGTAGCTTTGTTTTATGTGGGCAACTGACAGCATAATTCTACAGATACTAAATAACCAAATGCTTCCTTCATTTGCCCTTAGTAAGCATGAAATCAACGCCCTCCCACTGAAATGGCATAAAACTTTATGGCACATATTTTCAGAACCAGGCTCCCTACCATTCTATGGTCCTGCCTTATCTTCCCTTTGCCTTGGTTATCTTACCAATTTTAAAATTTCACTTTATCCTTTTTCTAACTGTATCTTTATGAGCATCCTCTAATTTTAAGTAGGGAAGAATATAAATGGGTGGATCACCTAGTGGACGGTGGAACTACACACCTGCTGCAGCTAGGAATTCCTCTTGCAGTCACGGCTAGCACACCAGAACAATGCCTGTACCAGTGATAGATATAATGGCAGCCATTGCCCTTGAGAGCTTTACTTTGGCCAGGTGTGGTGGCACAGGCCATAATCCCAGCATTTTGGGAGGCTAAGGCAGGAGGAACTCAAGTTCTAGCCCAACCCAGGCAACTCATTGACTTAGAAAGCCCTGTCTCAAAATTAAAAATAAAGGGCTAGGTATATAGATCAGTGCAAGAGCCCTGAGTTCAATCCCCAACATCGCAAGAGTGCTTATCTGAAAGAGCAAAGAGAGTCAAAGAGGAGAATGGATGTGGTCACAGAACCAGAGGCAGAAGTGATGTGCTCTGAAGACGGAAGAGGAGCCACGGGCCAAGAGAGATAATGAACGCTAACTCTAGGATGCTGAAAAGGCACAAAAACAGATTCTCCACTAAAACCTTCAAAAAGATCACAATCTCATGGACATCTTGGTGTCAGTTTAGTGAAAGCCACTTGGAGCTTCAACTCTCTAGGCTCAAAATAATAAATTTGTGTTGCTTTAAGCAACAAACTTAGTAGAGATTTGTTACTACAGCAATGAGAAATAAATATAATCTCTTAACAATGAAAGGTAAACATTATTCTCATGAATCATAACTACCCTTTAGAGGTATACACTTGATGTCCTCAGAAATAAGATTATTTTTAAGAGAAGCACCTGCTGACATTTAAAGTTATATAAAACTGAGCCCAGAGGTACAGGCCTGTAATCCCAGCAACCTAGGAGGCTGAGGCACAAGGAGTGAAAATTTAAGCCATCCCGGGCAAACTAGAAAGTAATGAAACCCTATCTCAACAAGGCCAGGAATGTACCTCAATGTGAAAACCCTGAATTCAATAACCAGTGCCACACACACCAAAAAAAAAAAAAAAAAAAAACGTACGAGCTGGAGGAGCAGTGCAATGGTAAAACACTTAACAAACATGCCTGAGGCCCTCAGTTCCATCCTCAACACAACAATCATCATAATAATAACAATAATAACCTGGAGTGGTCCAATAATAATAATGAACCTTTCATTTAAACATCTTCTATTGAATTTTTCTACAAAGCACATACTATTTTAATGGGAAATAATTTATTTAAATTAATAACTAAATTGGTCTGGATTTTCAGTAGTCTATAGTCATTCCTGACTTATGAGTCGACCACACATCTTTCCATAGCTGGGAATAGCCATGTCCTTCAGTAAAGCTGCAAATACTAACCTAGCGAGCCATGGGCAACAGTTGAGTGACATAACAACTGTTTTTTCCAAAAAGTATACCTAGGAATCATAGAGTCAGTACAATAGTGCTTTGCACGTGTAGGTATAATTCCTCAAACAAGGGACCCAGGAAAAAGCCCACGTTCATCAAGCCACTGAGCATAATTTTCAAGAAATAGTTGGCCTCTTGTTCCTCTTTCTACAAAACAAAAGAACAGTTCATAGTCCACCAACTTCCTTTTGACCCAGGACACCTTCAGATCAGCATCAAGCCAGGGGTCTGTCATCTGGGACAATATGTAAAGACACTGCATTCTTCTTGAAGAAGCACAAACATCTTTTCACTCAGACACAGATTCAGTCCATATATATTTTTCCTTTTTAAGTTTTTTAAATTGGTTATGAATTATCCACATTTATTGAACATATAACATGAAACCCTTAGGTATGCAATCTGAAATTAAAATTGATAGTAACCTGAGAAGATGACCAGCCTTTTACATGTGCACTGTGAGTTTTTCCTTGCATGACATACTTGTATAGAGAATCCCATATTCACTTCAGGCCGTGAACACAGATCTGCTATAAAGGAGGGTTTCATATGCATATAGATCACAAGAAAAGAGCAAAAAGCAGGGTAAATGTAGTTTCTTCTCTTAATCAGAAAGAAAAAATCCCTGACAGCATTTATGAGGCAGCTGTCGGGGCTTCCAGAAGTGAGTGTTCTTTGTGCAGCCCATGGTGGCGGGGAGGATATTATCTGGGGTAAAAGTGACAGAAAATGACACACACAATAGCATGAGAGGTATAGGTTCAAAATCCTCCAAATGTTTGCTGTTTCCACTTTAAATTATGACACATCTGGGAAGCAGCTAAGTAAAGTGAAAAGAAGCTTATGTTCTTCACTACACGACTTGGTTTAGAGCACAGCTCTGCTGGGCGACTTCAGGGAAATTACTTGACTCCTGGAGTTTCATCAGCTGTAAAACAAAGATGATGGTACTAGTACTCACCTCACAGGGTTGTTATAGTGACAGGTTAAGTGACCAGCCCAGAGCGTAGGCACAGCAAAACATCTGTGTGTTTGTTATCTCTTACTGTGTTAGCACTGTGTTTTGCCCTCCATAAATGAAAACAAACAGTATTAGGTATAAGCTACATTCTCCTCACTAGACACCCCAAGCCCATGTTATGGACTTCATGAGGACACAGCCCTTGGCTTTGACCCTCCACTCACCACTCTCTAGCAAATCCAGGATGTGCCTGATTCCAGGAGTATGACTCTAAAGAACAGAATTCACACCATTCCCAGGACTCACAGGAACTCAGCCTGCCCCCTGAAAGCCAGGCACTGTCTCCTCTGCAGCAGCCTGTCAGACATACTAACACTGAGTGGGACGCCTGGTCTCAGAACAGTGTCACATCCGTGCTGGCTGCTTCTCTCTCCAGCAACTACCTCACTCCTACCACACTCAAGAACAACGCCTAAGAAGCTGTATGGAAAGTGCACATTCCCAGACCCATTCCAGCAGGTCTGGCCCCAGGGAATCTCTGAAGCTGGTCTTTAAACCATGCCCTGAGCCAGGCATAGGGCCACAGGCGTATGATACCAGAACTGCACAAGGCTGAGGCAGGAGCACAGCCCAGGCAATATAACAACTTAGTAAGACCCTGAATCAAAATCAAAAATGAAAAAGAGCCGACGATGGAGTGTGAAGACCCTGAGTTCAATCCCTAATGTCAAGCCGGAGGGTGGGGGCACACTCTGGGAACCCTGCTCACCCCAAGATGCTCAACTTAATGCCAGCTACTGGAGACGAGGAGGCAACCAGAGCATGCTCCTTCATCTCGGCACCTCCCAGACAAGGCACCAGAGCGAATGACGGCAGTTGCTTAATAAGTTACAGTTGAATGAATGACGACAGGAAGAAGAGCATCCTTCACAGGTGGGAATACCAGCCCACTGCTCAAAATGTGGAGCGGTACAAGGTTGGCAGGGAAAGATCACACACATTTGAAGGAGTCCCAGGCACAGAGAATGTGCAAGAGGAAATTTCCAGGGCTGCACGTAATTCTTTTGCAAGTCATCCTTTAGGGACTGGGAGCACATTCACTGGCTTAAGTGCCTGCCTAACAAACACAAGGCTCTGGGTTTGATTCCTCTGCCCTCATTAGTGGACATGGTTGCCTGTGATACCAGCCCTCAGGTGATTGAAGCAGAAGGATTACTTTGTGTTCAAGGCCAGTCTGGGTTACTTTGTGAGTTCAGGACCAGCCTGGACTAAAAAGCAAGACCTTGCCTCAAAAAAAAAAGGTCATTATTGTGGTTTGGACCTGTAATGTTACCCCAGAGTCTCACGTAACTGGATGCTATGGATCACCTATGGAACCATATGTTATTAGAGATTGGGGTCTGGTGTGGAGGGGTGGATTATGGGTGTGTGATGGATGATAGGTGTGTGGTAGAAGATATGTGTAACAAATTGCAGATTACAAATGAGTGGTTTAGATTACAGATATGTGGTGGCTTGGTGGCTTCAGGCTGGAAGGGGCAGAACACTAAGGCTGGACCCGGAAGGGGTGGATCACCAGGGCAGGAAGGATGTATGCTCGCTCGCTCCTTCCTTCCTTCCTTCTTTCCTTCCTTCCTTCCTTCCTTCTCAGAGTTGACTTGGCTTCCTGTTAGCAATGTCGTGAGGAGCAGCCTCCACCTCTGCCTCCACCGCATGCGTCCACTGTTGCTGGCCGTCCATGAATGAACTGCAGTCTTCTGAAACTGGGAGCTAAAATAAACCTTTCCTCCCCAGACTTGGGCATGTCAGGCTTTTTGTCACAGCAACAAAAAAGTAACTAGGACAGTACTTCTTCAATAACAACAATATTTAAAAAACCCAACGCCCAGGGCATTGTGTACCCTGGGTCACCATCCCTTGAAAGCTGGTCATTAAGATAGGACTCACCAAGCCATGGGTTAATTGTAAAACAATCTGCTTTCTTGTTATTAGATCTTTGTCTTTTCTACTATTTTTCCTTTAAGAAGCTCCTCCATTTTGTGAGAGGCTGGGACACTCCAACCCCCATTCCTCTTCAGCCACACCTCAATACTCACAGCCATCCAGATGTATCACAATATTGAGCATCATCACACTTTAAAGAATAAGCACAACCAGAGCGTGGTGGTACACATCTGTACAAATCCCAGCACTCTGACAGGCTGAGGCAGGAGGATCACAAGTTTGAGCCCAGCCTGGGACACTAAGTGAGATCCTGTTTCAAAATAAAAAATGAAAACGGCTGGAGATGCAGCTCAGTGCAAAGGCACTGGGTTCAACCCCCAGTCAGTGAGGGGGTAGGGCGGAGCGGGCGTTGGAGGTGGGGAAGTAGCAGCAGTAAGCAAACATTCAAAACACCTTACATCAACACCGACAGAGTACACTAGAATGACCAAAGGCTTCCAGGATGTTCCTGAAATGCACATGTGCTTCTTCAGCTGATTTTACCGACAAGCGGCCAGATCCTGAGCATCAGGGAGCCAACTGTTCCTCCCAGTCAGAAGCACTGACCCAGGGCACCTCTCTTCTAATCTCAAGCCTTCTGAATTTGGTGCCTAGAAACTTGGGATCTGTGAATGGAAATACAGTGTACGCCAGCTATTACCTGGGAAGACAAGAAAAGGAAATGAGGTAATGCTGAGAAAGGTTGGCTACATCAACCCCAAGGACAGTGTTCTCCAAAGAGTCATGCAAAATGTCTCCTCATCTAGCAGGGCCCGGCTGGTGCAGGCCTGTAATCTCAGG
>PVKB01008129.1:0-21237 GCA_004027205.1 Ctenodactylus gundi | reverse complement strand
AGGACAGTGGGGAACTGAAGGGACCTCCCGGGACAGGTTACAGAAGCAACAGGACAGTAGGAGTGCAGTAGGGATCCCCCAGAACAGGGAAGTGAATCAATGAAAGTAGGGGTGCAGTAGGGAACTCTGAGGACAGGGCAGAGAAGCAACTGGAGAGTAGGTGGGCTCTAGGGACCACCACATACAAGACAGAGGAGCAAAGGGTCAAGAGGGCGGCAGGAAGGACCCCCGGCAACCGGGTAGAAGAGGAACAAGACAGTAGAGGAACATCAGGTACCTCTGCAGAGAGTGCAGAGAAGCAGTGGGACTGTAGGGAGCAGTAGGGGCCTCCGGAGACAGGCCAGAGAAGCTACGTGACAGTAGGGGGGGCAGTATGGATCATCTGGGGACAGGAGAGAGGAGCAATGGTTCAGGGAGGTAGCAGTAGGGACCTCCAGGGACAGGGCAGAGAAGCAACAATGCAGTAGGGGAGCAGTAGACACATGTATGGACTGGGTAGAGAAGCAAAAGGACAGGAAATGAGCACTAGGGAACCTCCAGTGACAGGGCAGAGGAGCAACAGGACACTAGGGCAACAGTAGAGACCCAGAACACAGGGCAAAGAAGCAACGTGATAATAGGGGAGCAGAGGGGACGTTTGGGGAGAGGGCAAAGCAGCAATGGGACAGTACGGGGCAGTAGGGACCCCCAGATACAGGGCAGAGGAACAACGGGACAGTAGGGGAGCATTAGGGATCTCAGGGGACAGGGCACAGAAGTAACAGGACAGTAGGGAGCAATAGAGACAACCACAGACAGTGCAGAAAAAAAGTGGGATAGTAAAAAGCAGTAGGGACCTCCGGGGACATGGCAGAGTAGCAACCAGATAGTAGGGGAACAATTGAGATGGAGATCCCTGGGGAGAGAGCAATAGGACAATGGGATAGTAGGGGAGCAGGTGAGACCCCCGGTGACAGAGAGCAGAGGAGCAATAGGACAGTAGGGGAGCAGTACGGGTTCCCGGGGACAGGGCAGATGATGAACTGGACAGTAGATAGGGGAGCAGTAGGGACCCCCGGGGACAGGACAGAGGAGCAATGGGACAATAGCAGAGCAGTAGGGAATCCCAGGGACAGGGCACAGGAGCTATGGGACAGTACGGGAGTGGTAGGGACCTCCGGGGACAGGACAGAGAAGCAAAAGGACTGTGGGAGAGCAGTAGGGACCCCTAGGAACATGGCAGAGGAGTAATATGACAGTAGGAGAGCAGTACTAACCACCGGGGACAAGGCAGAAGAATGACGGGATGATATGAGAGCAGTAGGGACCTCCGTGGACTGTGTATAGAAGAAATGGGACAGTACGGGGCAGTAGGGACTTCCTGCGACAGAGCAGAGGAGCAATGGGACAGTAGGAATGCAGTAGGGACCCCTGGAGACAAGGCAGACAAGCAACAGGACAGTAGGGTGGCAGTAGGGACCTCTTGGGACAGGGTAGAGACCCAAGGGGACAGTAGGGTGGCAGTAGGAACCTCCGAGGACAGGGCAGAAAAGCAACAGGACACTAGGGGGCAGTAGGGACCTCCCGGGCCATGGTAGAGAAGCAAAGGGACTGAAACGGAGTAGTTGGAGCCTCAGAGGACAGAGCAGA
The DNA here is from genome assembly GCA_004027205.1 of Ctenodactylus gundi. Lineage (NCBI taxonomy): Eukaryota > Metazoa > Chordata > Mammalia > Rodentia > Ctenodactylidae > Ctenodactylus > Ctenodactylus gundi. Next base: position 19,608 of record PVKB01008129.1, on the reverse strand, counting down.
GGAGCAACAGGACAGTAAGGGTGCAGTAGGCACCTCTGGGGCCAGGTCAGAGGAGCAACGGGACAGTAGGGGAGCAGTTGGGACCTCTGAAACAGGGCAGACGAGGAATGGGAAAGTAGGGGGCAGTAGTGCTGTCTGGGAACAGGGCACAAAAGCCACGGGACAGTAGGGGAGCAATAGGCAACTCCTGGGAAAGGGCAGAGAAGCAACGGGATAGTACAGGGCAGTAGGGACCACTGGGGACAGTGCAGAGGAGCAAGGGGAAAGTAGGGAAGCAGTAAAGAAGGGCAGAGAAGCAACGGGAGATTACGGGGCAGTGGGGAACTCGGGGGATAGGGCAGAGAAGCAGCAGGCAAGTAGGGGAACAGTAGGGACCCCCACGGATAGGGCAGAGGAGCACCGGATAGTAGGGGAACAGAAGAAACTCGCGGGGGCACGTTAAGAGGAGCAACGGCACTGTAGGAGTGCAGTAAGGAACCCCAGGGTAAGGGCAGAGAAGCAAGTGGACAGTAGGGTGCAGTAGGACCTCCAGGGACAGAACAGAGGAGCTATGGGACACTAGGGGAGCTGTAGGGACCCTCAGGGACGGGACAGAGGAGCCTCGAGACAGTAGGGGAGAAGGAGGGATCTCTGGGAAGAGTTCATAGAAGCAACAGGACACTAGAGAGTAGTAGGGTACTCTGGCGACCGGGCAGAGAAGCATCGACACAGGAGGCAAGAGGTAGAGACCACCGTGGACTTGGCATCGAAGCAATGAGACAGTAAGGGAGCTGTAGAGACCCCCCCTGTGCACAGGGCAGAGAAGCAACAGGAAAGTAGGGGAGAAGTTGGGACCTCTGGAGTTAGGTCAGAGGAGCACAGGGACATTAGGTTGACAGTAAGGAGAGCAGTAGACAGAGCATTAACCCCGCCCCCTCCCCACCGTGTACACGACAAAGGAGCAACGGGACATTAAGTTGGCAGTTAAGGACTCCGGGGACAAGGCAGAGAAGCAACAAGGCAGTAGGGGAGCAGTAGACACATCTAGGGACTGGGTAGAGAAGCAAAGGGACAGTAAATGAGCACTAGGGAACCTCCAGGGACAGGGCAGAGGAGCAACAGGACACTAGGGCAACAGTAGAGACCCAGAACACAGGGCAAAGAAGCAACGTGATAATAGGGGAGCAGAGAGGATGTTTGGGGAGAGGGCAAAGCAGCAATGGGACAGTACTGGGCAGGAGCGACCCCCAGGTACAGGGCAGAGGAGCAAAAGGACAGGAGGGGTCAGTAGGGACACCGGGGACAGGGCAAAGGAGCAACGGGACAGTAGGAGAGCAGTTGGGACTCCAGGGAAGGCCAGAAGAGCATCGGGACTGTTGGGGAGCAGTAAGGACAACCGCCGACAAGGCAGAGGAGAAACGGGACTGTAGGGGAGTCATATGGAACTCAGGGGACAGTGCACAGAAGAAAAGGGAGAGAAAAAAGTGGTAGGGACCTCTGGGGACATGGCAGAGTAGCAACCAGATAGTAGGGGAACAATTGAGATGGAGATACCTGGGGACAGAGCAATAAAGAATGGGACAGTAGGGGAGCAGCAGGGACCCTGGGGACAGGGCAGAGGAGCAATGGGACAGTAGCGGGTCAAAAAGGTCCCCGGGGGAAAGTACAGAGAAGCAGCAGGACAGTAAGGTGCAGTGTAACCACCGGGGACAGAGCACAGAAGCAGCGCGATACTAGGGGAGCAGTAGGGGCCACCGGGGACAGGCCAGAAAAGCAACAGGATAGTATGGAGCAGTAAGTACTTCCAGGGACAGGGCAGACCAGCAAGGGATCACTAGGAGAGTAGTAGGGACTTCTAGGGACAGGGCATAAAAGCAACATGAGGAAATGGGGACCTCCAGGGACAAGGCAGAGAAGCAACTATACAGTAGGGGAGCAGTAGGGACCCACGAGGACAGGGCAGAGAAGATAGGAGAGAGGAGGAGAGCAGTAGGTATCCCCGAGGGCAGGATAGAGAAGCAACAGGACAGTAGGGGAGCAGTAGGTACTTTCAGGTACATGGCAGAGAAGCAAGGGGGCAGTAGGGAGCAGTAGGGACCTCTAGAAAATGGGCCACAGAGCAACAGGAGAGTAGGGGAGCAAGAGAGACTCCTGAGCAGAGGGCAGAGACGCGACCCGACAGTTAGAGAACAGAGGGGATCTCTGTGGACAGTAGAGAGAAACAATAGGACCTTCGGGGGGCACTTGGATACTGTTGGGACAGGGCAGAGAAGCAGTGGGACAGTAGGCGAGCGGTAGGGAACTCCAGGGACAGGACAGGGAAGCAAGAGGACAGTAGGGGGCAGTAAGGTCATCTGGGGACAGATCACAGAAGCAATGGGACAGTAGGGGAGCAGTAGGAACCTTGAGTAACAGGGAAAATAAGTACTGGGTCTAGAAAGGAGCAGAAGGGACCTCTAAGGACAAGGCAGAGAAGCAACACAACAATACGGTGCAGTAGGGACCAAGGCATCAGGGTAGTGGAAGAACAAGATGGTAGGGGAGTAGTATGGAGCCCCGAGGGCAGGACAGAGAAGCAACAGTACAGTAGGAGGGCAGTAGGGACCTCGAAGGACAAGACCGAAGAGCAAAAAGGGTGAGGAAGGCAGCATGAGGGACTTATGTGTAAGGGGCAGAGAAGCAACGGGAGAGTGGGGACCCCTGGTGACTGGGCAGAGGAGCAGCAAGACAGTAGGAGAGCATTATTGACCACTGAGGACAGTGCAGAGAAGAAAAGTGACATTAGCGAGCAGTAGGGACTTCTGCAGACAGAGCAGAGAAGCAACAGCACCCGTGGGGACAGCGCAGAGAAATAATGTGACCATGGGGGCTATATAGACACCTCCAGGGAGAGGGGAGACAGTCATCTGGACAGTAGTGGAGAAGTTCGGACCGCTAAGACAGGACACAGTAGACAAGGGGCAGGAGCAGAGCAGTACGGACCCCTGAGGACAGGGCAGAGGAAATTCGGACAGTAGGGAAGCACTGGGGACCACCGCATAGAGTGCAGAGAACAGCACGCACATTTTGGAGCAGTAGGGACATCTGGAGGCAGGGCACAAAAGCAACAGGACACTAGGGAGCAGTAGGGACCTCAGGGGACAGGGCAGAGAATGATACAGTCGGGAAGCAGTAGGGACCCCCGGGGAAAGGGCAAAGGAGCAAAGGGCCAGTAGGACTGCGGTACAGACCTCTGGGGACAGGGCAGAGGAGCACTTGTATAGTAGGAGAGCAATAGGGACCCCCGGGAACAGGGTAGAGAAGTAAGGGAACAGTAGCGGGGCAGTAAAGACCCCTGGGGAAAGGACAGAGAAGCAGCAGGACTTTAAGGTGAGTGGCACCACCAGGGACAGAGCAGAGATACAACGGGATAATACAGGAGCAGTAGGGACCACCAGAGACAGGGCAGAAAAGCAACAGGATAGTATGGAGCAGTAGAGACTTCCAGGGCCAGGGCAGAGCAGCAAGGGATCACTAGGAGAGTAGTAGGGACTTCCACGGACAGGGCATAAAAGCAACATGAGGAAATGGGGACCTCCAGGGACAGGGCAGACATGCAACTACACAGTAGGTGAGCAGTAGGGACCCACGAGGACAGGGCAGAGAAGATAGCAGAGAGTAGGAGAGCAGTAGGGATCCCCGAGGGCAGGATAGAGAAGCAACGGGACAGTAGGGGAGGCGTAGGGACTTTCAGGTACATGGTAGAGCAGCAAGGAGTCAGTAGGGACCACTAGGGTCCTCTAGAAAATGGGCCAAGGAGCAATGGGAGACTAGGGGAGCAAAAGAAACCCCCGGGCAGAGGGCAGAGAAGTGAAAGGACCGTAGGGAAACAGAAGGGAACTCTGGGGACAGTAGAGAGAAAAAATAGGACCATCGGCTGGTACTTGGGAACTGTGGCACAGGGTAGAGAAGGAGTGAGACAGTAGGTGAGAGGTAAGGAACTCCAGTGACAGGGAAGTGAAGCAAGAGGACAGTAGGGCGCAGAAAGGACTTCTGAGGATGGAGCACAGAAGCAATGGGACAGTAGGGGAGCAGTAGGAACCTATAGGAACAGGGCAAAGAAGTAATGGGTCTGGAGGGGAGCAGAAGGGACCTCTAAGGACAAGGCAGAGGAAGCTACAGGACAACATGGGGCAGTAGGGACCCCGGGAGTCAGGGTAGTGGAAAAACAGGATTGTAGGGGAGTAGTATGGAGCTCCCAGGGCAGGGCAGAGAAGCAACAGTACAGTAGGAGGACTCTAGGGACCTCCAGATAAAAGACAGAAGAGCAAATACTGTCAAGAGTGCAGCAGGAGGGACTTTTGGGTAAAGGGCAGGGAAACAACGGGACAGTGGAGATCCCTGGAGCCTGGGCAGGAGAGCAGCGAGATGGTAGGAGAGCATTAGGGACCACTGCGGATAGTGTAGAGAAGCAAAGTGACAGTAGGGAGCAGTACGGACCTCTGGAGACAGACCAGAGAAGCAACAGGACCCCTGTGGGATGGGCAGAGAAATAATGTGACCATAGGGGCTTATATAGGCACCTCCAGGGCCAGGGCAGAGAATCATCAGGACGGTAGCGAAGAAGTTCGGACTTCCGGCTACAGGCCATAGTACCAATAGGACAGTCGCAGAGCAGTTTGGACCCCTGGGGACAGGGAAGAGGAAAATTCGAACTGTCGGGAAGCAGTAGGGACCACGTTAGAGAGTTCAGAAGACAAACCTCACATTACGGAGCAGTAGGGACATCTGGGGGCAGGGCAGAAAAGCGAGAGGTCACTACGGGTCAGTAGGGACCTCCAGGGACAGGGCAGAGGATGATAAAGTACGGTAGCAGTGGGGACCCCTCGGGATAGGGCAGAGGAGCAAAGGGGCAGTATGGCTGCGGTGAGTACCTCTGGGGACAGGGCAGAAGAGCACTCCGACAGGAGAGCAGTAGGGAACCCCGGGGACATGGTACAGAAGCAAGGGGACAGTAGGTTGCAGCGGCACCACCAGGGACAGAGCAGAGAAGCACTGGGATAATAGGGAAGCAGTTGGGACCAAAGGGGACATGGCAGAAAAGCAACAGGATAATATGGAGCAGTAGGGACTTCTGGGGACAGGGCAGAGCACCAAGGGATCACTAGGAGAGTAGTAGGGATTTCCGGGGACAGGGCCTAAAAGCAACATGAGGAAATGGGGACGTCAAGGGACAGGGCAGAGAAGCAACTATAGAGTAGGGGAGCAGTAGGGACCCACGAGGTCAGGGCAGAGAAGGTAGGAGAGAGTAGGAGAGCAGTAGGGATCCCCGAGGGCAGGATAGAGACACAAGGGGATAGTAGGGGAGCAGTAGGGACTTTCAGGTACATTGCAGAGAAGCAAGGGGGCAGTAGCATTTAGTTGAGACCTCTGGAAAATGGGGCAAGGAGCAACAGTATAGTAGGGGAGCAAGAGAGACCCCCGGGAAGAGGGAGAGAAGCAACAGGATAGTAGGGGAACAGAGGGGAACTCTGGGGACAGTAGAGAGAAAAAATGGGACCTTCAGAGGGCACTTGGGAACTGTGGAGACAGGGCAGAGGAGCAGGGGGACACTAGGCGAGCGATAGGGAACTCCAGGGACAGGGAAGAGAAGCAAGAGTTCAGTAGGTGGCAGTAAGGACGTCTGGGGACTGTGCACAGAAGCAATGGGTCAGTACGGGAGCAGTAGGAACCTTGAGGAACATGGCAAAAAAGTAATGTGTCAAAGGGGATCAGAAGGAACGTCTAAGGACAAGGCAGATTAGCAACAGGACAATACGGGGCAATAGGGACCCCGGGAGTCAGGGTAGTGGAACAACAGGACGGTAGGGGAGTAGTATGGAGCCCTTAGGGCAGGCCAGAGAAGCAACAGTACAGTAGGAGGGCAGGAGCCACCTCCAGGTACAAGACAGAAGAGCGAACAGCGTCAGGAGGGCAGCAGGAGGGACTTTTGGGTAAAGGGCAGAGAAGCAACAGGACAGTGGGGACACCTGGCAACTGGGCAGGAGAGCAGCGAGATGGTAGGAGAACATTAGGGACCACTGCGGAGAGTGCAGAGAAGCAAACTGACAGTAGGGAGGATTAGGGATCTCTAGAGACAGACGAGAGAAGCAACAGCACCCCTAGGTAAAGGGCAGAGAAATAATGTGACCATAGGGTGCTGTATAGGCATCTCCCGGGAAAGGGCAGAGAATCAACAGGACAGCAGTGGAGAAGTTCGGACCTCTGGGGACAGGGCAGAGTAGCAACGGGACAGTAGCAGGGCAGGACGGACCCCTAGGGACAGGGCAGAGGAAAATTCCGGCAGCAGGGAAGCATTAGGGACCACCTCAGAGAATGCAGAGAACAAACCGCACATTACGGACCAGTAGGGACATCCGGGGGCAGGGCAGAAAAGCAACAGGACACAAGGGGCAGTAGGGACCTCCGGGGACAGGGCAGAGGATGATACAGTAGGTAAGCAGTAGGGATCCCCGGGGATAGGGCAGAGGGGCAAATGGCCGGTAGGGCTGTGGTAGAGAGCTCTGGGCACAGGTCAGAGGAGCACTGGGACAGTAAGAGAGCAGTAGGAACCCCCGGGGACAGGGTAGAGAAGCACGGGGACAGTAGAAGGGCAGTAAGGACCCGCGGGGAAAGGAGAGGGAAAACCCAGGACAGTAGGGTGCAGTGGCACCACCGGGGACAGAGTAGAGAAGCAACGGGATACTACGGGAGCAGTAGGGTACACCGGGGACAGGGCTAAAAAGCAACAGGATAGTATGGAGCAGTAGGGACTTCCGGGCACAGGGCAGAGCAGCAAGGGAACAGTAGGAGAGTAGTAGGGACTTCCAGCAACAGGGCATAAAAGCAACATGAGGAAATGGGGACGTCCAGGGACAGGGCAGACATGCAACTACACAGTAGGTGAGCAGTAGGGACCCACGAGGACAGGGCAGAGAAGATAGGAGAGAGTAGGAGAGCAGTAGGGATCCCCAGGGCAGATTAGAGAAGCAACGGGACAGTAGGGGAGGAGTAGGGACTTTCAGGTACATGGCAGAGAAGCAAGGAGGCAGTAGGGAGCAGTAGGGACCTCTGGAAAATGGGCCAAGGAGCAATGGGAGAGTAGGGGAGCAAAAGAGACCCCCGGGCAGAGGGCAGAGAAGCGATGCAACAGTAGGGGAACAGAGGGGAACTCTGGGGACAATAGAGAGAAACAGTAGGACCTTCGAGGGGCACTTGGGAACTGTGGGACCGGGTAGAGCAGGAGTGGGACAGTAGGCGAGCTGTAGGGAACTCCAGGGACAGGGAAGCGAAGCAAGATGAGACTAGGGGGCAGTAAGGTCGTCTGGGGACAGAGCACCAAAGCAATGGGACAGTAGGGGAGCAGTAGGAACCTTGAGGAACATGGCAAAGAAGTTTTGGATCAGGAAGAGAGCAGAAGGGACCTCTAAGGACAAAGCAGAGAAGCAACAGGACAATACAGGGTGGTAGGGACCCCGGGAGTCAGGGTAGTGGAATAACAGGACGGTAGGCGAGTAGTATGGAGCCCCGAGGGCAGGGCAGAGAAGCAGCAGTACAGTAGGAGGGCAGTAGGGACCTCGAAGGACAAGACAGAAGAGCAAATAGGGTCAGGAGGTTAGTAGGAGCAACTTTGGGTAAAGGGCAGAGAAGAAACGGGACAGTGGTGACCCCTGACAACTGGGCAGGAGAGCAGCGAGATAGTAGGAGAGCATTAGGGACCACTCTGGAAAGTGCAGAGAAGCAAAGTGAGAGTAGAGAGCATTAGGGACCTCTGGAGACAGACCAGAGAAGCAACAGCACTGCTGGAGACAGGGCAGAGAAATAATATGACCATGGGGCTTATATAGGCCCTGCCAGGGACATGGGAGAGAATCAACAGGACAGTAATGGAGAAGTTTGGACCTCCGGGTACAGAGCGTAGTAGCAACGGGACAGTAGCAGGGCAATACGGACCCCTGGGGACAGGGCAGAAGAAAATTCGGACAGCAGGGAAGCATTAGGGACCACCTCGGAGAGTGCAGAGAACAAACCGCACATTACGGACCAGTAGGGACATCCGGGGGCAGGGCAGAAAAGCAACAGGGCACTAGGGGGCAGTACGGACCTCTGGGAACAGGGCAGAGGATGATACAGCAGGGAAGCAGTAGGGATCCCCGGGGATAGGTGAGAGGAGCAAAGGCCCATTAGGGCTGCGGTAGAGCGCTCTGGGCACAGGGCAGAGGAGCACTGGGACAGTAGGAGAGCAGTAGGAAGCCCCGGGGACAAGGTAGAGAAGCACGGGGACAGTAGCCGGGCAGTATGGACCTGTGGGAAAAGGAGAGAGAAGACCCAGGACAGTAGGGTGCAGTGGCACCACCGGTGACAGAGTAGAGAAGCAACGCGATACTAGGGGAGCAGTAGGGAACACCGGGGACGGGGCCGAAAAGCAACAGGATAGTATGGAGCAGTCGGGACTTCCAGGGCCAGGGCAGAGCAGCAAGGGAACAGTAGGAGAGTAGTAGGGACTTCCAGCGACAGGGCATAAAAGCAACATGAGGAAATGGGGACCTCCAGGGACAGGACAGACATGCAACTACACAGTAGGTGAGCAGTAGGGACCCACGAGAACAGGGCAGAGAAGATAGGAGAGAGTAGGAGAGCAGTAGGGATCCCCAGGGCAGATTAGAGAAGCAACGGGACAGTAGGGGAGGAGTAGGGACTTTCAGGTACATGGCAGAGAAGCAAGGAGGCAGTAGGGAGCAGTAGGGACCTCTGGAAAATGGGCCAAGGAGCAATGGGAGAGTAGGGGAGCAAAAGAAAGCCCCGGGCAGAGGGCAGAGAAGTGACGGGACAGTAGGGGAACAGAGAGTAACTCTGGGGACAGTAGAGAGAAAAAATAGGTCTATCGGCTGGTACGTGGCAACTATGGAGACAGGGCAAAGATGCAGTTGAAGAGTAGGCAAGTGGTAGGGAACTCCAGGGAGAGGGAAGCGAAGCAAGAGGACAGTAGGGCTCAGTAAGGACGTCTGAGGACAGAGCACAGAAGCAGTGGGACAGTAGGAGAGCAGTAGGAACCTTTAGGAACAGGACAAAGAAGTAATTGGTCAGGAGGGGAGCAGAAGGGACCTCTAAGGACAAGGGAGAGGAAGCTACAGGACAATACGGGGCAGTAGGGACTCCGGGAGTCAGGGTAGGGGAACAAAAGGACAGTAGGGGACTATTATGGAGCCCCGAGGGCAGGGCAGAGAAGCAACAGTACAGTAGGTGGGCAGTTGGGACCTCCAGGGACAAGACAGAAGAGGAAAAAAGGGTCAGGAGGGCAGCAGGAGGGACTTTTGGTTAAAGGACAGAGAAGCAACGGGACATTGGGGACACCTGGCGACTTGCAGAAGAGCAGCGAAGTGGTAGGAGAGCATTGGGGACCACTGCAGACAGTGCAGAGAAGCAAAGTGACAGTGGGGAGCAGTAGGGACCCTGGGGACAGGTCAGAGAAATAATGTCAACATAGGGGGTATACAGGCACCTCCAGGGACAGTGCTGAGAATTAAGAGGATGGTAGTGGAGAAGTTTGGTCCTGCGGGGACAGGGCATAGTAGCCACGGGACAGTTGCAGAATAGTACATACTCGTGGGGGCAGGGAAGAGGAAAATTCGGACAGTAGGGAAGCAGTAGGGGACACCTCGGAGAGTGCAGAGAACAAACCGCACATTACAGAGCCGTAAGGACATCCAGGTGCCCGGCCGAAAAGCAACAGGACACTAGGGGGCAGTAGAGACCTCCGGGGGCACGGCAGAGGATGATGCAGTAGGGAAGCAGTAGGGACATCCGGGGATAGGGCAGATGAGCAAAGGGCCGGTAGTGCTGCGGTAGGGACCTCTGGGGACAGGGTAGAGGAGCACTGGGGCAGTAGGAGAGCTGTAGGGACCCCTGAAAACAGAGTAGAGAAGCAAGGGGACAGTAGCAGGGCAGTAAGAACCCCCAGGGAAAGGACAGAGAAGCTAAAGCACACTAGTGTGCCGTGGCACCACCAGGGACACAGCAGAGAAGCAATAGGATATTAGGGGAGCCGTAGGAACCACTGGGGACAGGGCCAAAAAGCAACAGGATAGTATGGAGCAGTACGGACTTCCGTGGCCAGTGCAGAGCAGCAAGGGAACAGTAGGAGAGTAGTAGGGAATACCAGGGACAGGGCATAAAAGCACCATGAGAAAATGGGGACCTCCATGGAAAGGGCCGAGCAGCAACTATGCAGTAGGGGAGCAGTAGGGACCCCCACGCGGACAGGACGGAGAAAATAAGAGAGAGTAGGAGAGCAGTCGTGATCCTCGAGGTCAGGATAGAGAAGCAACGCAATACTAGGGAGCAGTAGGGCCTTTCAAGTATGTGCCAGAGAGCAAGCCGGTAGTAGGGAGCAGTAGGGACCTCTAGAAAATGGGCCAAAGAGCAAGGCCAGAGTAAGGGAGCAAGAGAGACATCCGGGCAGAGGGCCGAGAAGCGATGGGACAGTAGTGGAACAGATGGGAACTCTGTGGACAGTAGAGTGAAACAATAGGCATGTCAGGCACTTTAGAGGGCGTGGCTCGGCTTCAGTGCTGTGGATGTGACGCTGTCTAGCTGGAACATGAAGGAGAGGCTAAGAACTCAGGTTCAGACTAGGTCCGGATCCTCCCCAGTATATTATAATGAGGCTGAGTGCCTGGGATGTGACTAGGCTTCAGGTGCCCGGGCATGTGAGGCTGGAGTTAGTGGTCAGATCTTGGGCTTGTTTTTTGGCCGTCTTAAGTGTAGAAAAAGAGCGGAGGAGGGCAGGTGAGTCTGAAATCTGGGCTAGTGATGGGTTTCTCCCTAGTTTTCCTTTCGGGGCCAGCTGTGGGGCTGGGGTTAGGGTTAGAAATGGAATCGGGCCTAGGATTACGGTTAGGGCTCCGGCTATAGCTAGGCCGACATTAATGCCCATGTTGCGAATCAGGTCCATGGTGAATGTTAGGGCGGCGGTCGGCGTTCGGGTCAGGTTTATTGCAAGGCTTGGGTCAAGGGGCAGGTGTAGCCGCAGCCCTAGAACTGGCACATCGGGCCCTTTGGAGGGCGTGGCTCGGGTTCAGGGCTGTGGATGTGCCACTGCCTAGCGGGAACGTGAAGGAGGTTTTTAGAACTAAGCTTCAGACTAGGTCCGGGGGCTCCCCTGTGTATTAGATTGAGGCTGAGGGCCCGGGATGTGCCTAGGCCTGGGGTGCCCGGGCATGTGAGGCTGACGTTATTGGTCAGCTCTTGGGCTTCTTTTTCGGCCGTCATAATGGTAGAAAAGGAGCCGAGGAGGGCAGGCGAGGCTGAAATCGGGGCAAGGGATGGGTTTTTCCCTAGGTGACTTTTCGTGGCCAGATGGAGTGCTAGGGTTAGGGTTAGAAATGGAATCGGGCCTAGGGTTAGGGTTAGGGCTCCGGCTATACCTAGGCAGACTTTGATGCCCAGGTTGCGAAGCAGGTCCTTGGTGAATGTTAGGGCAGTGGTTGTCATTCGGGTCAAGTTTATTGCAAGGCTTGGGTCAAGGGTCAGGTGTAGCTGCAGCCCTTGGACTATCACGTTGGGCACTTTGGAGGGCGTGGCTCAGTTTCAGGGCTGTGGATGTCCCGATGCATAGCGGGAACGTGATGGAGAGGTGTAGAACTAAGCTTCAGACTGTGTTCGGGGCCACCTCTGTGTATTACAGTGAAGCTGAGGGCCCAGGATGTGCGTAGGCCTGGGGTGCCTGGGCGTGTGAGGCCAGATGGCGTGGTTAGCTCTTGGGCTTCTTTTTTGGCCGTCATAATGGTAGAAACAGAGCCGAGGAGGGCAGGCTAGGCTGAAATTGGGGCTAGGGATGGGTTTCTCCCTAGTTTTCCTTTCGGGGCCCGCTGGGGGGCTAGGGTTAGGGTTAGAAATGGAATCGGGCCTAGGGTTAGGGTTAGGGCTCCGGCTATTGCTAGCTCGACATTGATTCCCAGGTTGCAAAGCAAGTCCATGATGAATGTTAGGGCGGTGGTTGGCGTTCAAGTCCAGTTTGTTACAAGGCTTGGGTCAAGGGGCAGGTGTAGCCGCAGCCCTAGGAGTGGCATGTCGGGCCCTTTGGAGGGCGTGGCTTGGGTTCAGGGCTGTGGAAGTGCCGCTGCCATGAGGGAACGTGAAGGACAGGCTTAGAATTAATCTTCAGACTAGGTCCGGGGCCTACCCTATGTATTAGAGTAAGGCTGATGGCCCGGGATGTGCCTAGGCCTGGGATGCCCGGGTGTGTGAGGCCGGATGGAGTGATTAACGCTTGGGGTTGATTTTTGGCCGTCATAACGGTATAAAAGGAGCCGAGGAGGGCAGTTGAGGCTGAAATCGGATCTAGAGATGGGTTTCTCCCTCGTTTTCTTTTTGGGTCCAGCTGAGGTGGTAGGGTTAGGGTTAGAAATGGAATCGGGCCTTGGGGTTAGTGTTAGGGCTCTGGCTATAGCTAGGCCGACTTTGAAGCCGAGATTGGGAAGCAGGATTGAGGTGAATGTTAGGGTGGTGTTTGGCGTTCGGGTCTGGTTTGTTGCAAGGGTTGGGTCAAGGGGTAGGTATAGCCACAGGCCTAGGACTGGCACGTCGGTGCCTTTTGAGGCTGTGGCTTGGCTTTAGAGCTGTGGATGTGCCACTACCTAGCGGGAACGTGAAGGAGAGGCTTCGAACAAAGCTACAGACTAGGTCCGGGGGCTCCCCTGTGTGTTAGAGTAAGGCTAAGGGTCCGGGATGTGCCTAGGCCTGGGGTATCCGGGCATGTGAGGCTGAGGGCGTGGTTAGGTATTGGGCTTCATTTTCAACCTTCATAAAGGTAGTAAAAGAGCCGAGGAGGGCAGATACGTCTGAAATCTGGGCTAGGGATGGGTTTCTCCCTCGTTTTCTTTTCGGGGCAAGCTGGGGTGCTAGGGTTAGGGTTAGAAACAGAATCGGGCCTAGGGTTAGGGTTACGGCTCCAGCTATAGCTAGGGCGAATTTGATGCCCAGGTTGTGAAGCAGGTCCACGGTGAATGTTCGGGCGGTGGTTGGCGTTTGGGTCAGTTTTATTGCAAGGCTTGGGTCAAGGGGCAGGTGTAGCCGTTGCCCTAGGATTGGCCCGTTGGGCACTTCTGAGGGCGTGGTTCGCCATCAGGGCTGTGGATGTGCCGCTGGCTAGCGGGAACATGAAGGAGATTCTTAGAACTAAGTTTCCGAGTAGGTCCGGTGCCTACCCTGTATATTAGAGTGAGGCTGATGTCCCCGGATGTGCCTAGGCCTGGGGTGCCCGAGTGTGTGAGGCCGGATGGCGGGGTTAGCTCTTGGGCTTATTTTTCGCCTGTCATAACGGTAGAAAAGGAGTCGAGGAGGGTAGTTGAGGCTGAAATCGGGGCTAGGGATGTGTTTCTACCTCGTATTCTTTTCGGGGCCACCTGGGGGGCAAGGGTTAGGGTTAGAAATGAAATCGGGCCTAGGGTTAGGGTTAGGGACCAGCTATAGCTACACTGAATTTGATGCCCAGGTTGTGAACTAGGTCCATGGTTAATGTTCGGACGGCGGTTGGCGTTCGCGTCAGGTTTATTGCAAGGCTTGGGTCAAGGGACAGGTGTAGCCGCATCCCTAGGAATGGCACTTTGAGCACTTTCGAGGGCGTGGCTCGATTTTGGGGCTGTGGACGTCTCGCGCTGGCTAGCGGCAACTTGAAGGAGAGGCTTAGAACTACACTTCAGACTGGGTACGGGGCCTCCCCTGTGTATTAGAGTAAGGCTGAGTGTCCAGGTAGTGCCTAGGCCTGGGGTACCCGGGCATGTGAGGCTGAAGTTAGTGGTCAGCTCTTGGGCTTGTTTTTCGGCCGTCCTACGGGTAGAAAAAAAGCGGAGGAGGGCAGCAGCGGTTGGTGTTTCGGTCTGGTTTGTTACAAGGCTTGGGTCAAGGGGCAGGTGTAGCCATAGCCCTAGGACTGGCCCGTCGGACACCTCTGATGGCATGGCTCTTACCTCAGGACTGTGGATGTGCTGCTGACTAGCGGGAACGTGAAGGAGATACTTAGACTAAGCTTCAGACTAGGTCCGGGGGCTCCCCTGTGTATTAGAGTGAGGCTAAGTGTCCGGTTTTACCTAGTCCTGGGGTATCCGGGCGTGTGAGGCCAGAGGGCGTGGTTAGCTCTTGAGCTTCATTTTTGGCCATCGTAAGGGTAGAAAAATAGCCGAGGAGGGCAGGCGTGGCTGAATTTGGGGCTAGGGATGGGTTTCTCCCTCGTTTTCTTTTCGGGGCAAGCTGGGGTGCTAGGGGTAGGGTTAGAAATGGACACGGGCCTAGGGTTAGGGTTAGGGATTCGGCTATAGCTAGGCTGACTTTGATGCCCAGGTTGTGAAGCAGGTCCTTGGTGAATGTTAGGGGTGCAGTTCGCATTCGCGTCAGGTTTATTGCAAGGCTTGCGTCAAGGGGCAGGTGTAGCCACAAGCCTAGGAATGGCACTTTGAGCACTTTGGAGGGCGTGGCTCGATTTCGGGGCTGTGGACGTCCCGCTGGCTAGCGGGAACGTGAAGGAGAGGCTTAGAACTAAGCTTCAGACTGTGTTCCAGCCCTCCCCTTTGTATTAGAGTGAGGCTTAGGGCCCAGGATGTGCCTAGGCCTGGGGTACCTGGGCATGTGAGGCTGAATTTAGTGGTCAGCTCTTGGGCTTGGTTTTCGGCCATCCTATGGGTAGAAAAAAAGGGGAGGAGGGCAGCAGCGCTTGGCGTTCGGGTCTGGTTTGTTGCAAGGCTTGGGTCAAGGTGTAGGTGTACCCTCAGGCCTAGGACCGGCACGTCGGGCACTTCTGATGGCGTGGCTCGGCTTCAGGGTTGTGGATGTGCCGCTTCTTAGCGGGAATGTGAAGGAGATTCTTAGAACGAAGCTTCAGACTAGGTCCGGGGCCTACCCTGTGTATTAGAGTGAGGCTGATGGCCCAGGATGTGCCTAGGCCGGGGGTGCCCGGGTGTGTGAAACCAGGTGGCGTGGTTAGCTCTTGGGCTTTTTTCGCCTGTCATAACGGTAGAAAAGGAGTCGAGGAGGGCAGTTGAGGCTGAAATCGGGGCTAGGGTTGGGTTTCTACCTCATATTCTTATCGGGGCCACCTGGGGGGCTAGGGTTAGGGTTAGAAATTAAATCGGGCATAGGGTTAGGGTTAGGGCTCCAGCTATAGCTAGGCTGAATTTGATGCCCAGGTTGCGAACTAGGTCCATGGTTAATGTTAGGGCGGCGGTTGGCGTTCGCGTCAGATTTATTGCAAGGCTTCGGTCAAGGGGTAGGTGTAGCCGTAGCCGTAGGAATGGCACTTTGAGCACTTTCGAGGGCGTGGCTCGATTACGGGGCTGTGGACGTCTCGCTGGCTAGCGGAAACTTGAAGGAGAGGCTTAGAACTACACTTCAGACTGGGTACGAGGCCTCCACTGTGTATTAGAGTGAGGCTGAGGGCCCAGGATGTGCCTAGGCCTGGGGTACCCGGGCATGTGAGGCTGAAGTTAGTGGTCAGCTCTTGGGCTTCTTTTTCGGCCATCCTATGGGTAGAAAAAAGCGGAGGAGGGCAGCGGCCATTGGTGTTCGGGTCTGGTTTGTTTCAAGTCTTGGGTCAAGGGGGAGGAGTAGCCTCAGGCCTAGGACTGGCAGGTCGGGCTGTTCTGATGGCGTTGCTCGGCTTCCGGGCTGTGGATGTGCCACTGGTTAGAGGGAATGTGAAGGAGATTCTTAGAACTAAGCTTCAGAGTAGGTCCGGGGCCTACCCTGTGTATTAGAATGAGGCTGATGGCCTGGGATGTGCCTAAGCCTGAGGTGCACGGGTCTGTGAGACCGCATGCCATGGTTAGGTCTTGTGGTTCTTTTTCTTCTGTCGTAACTGTATTAAAGGAGCCAAGGTGGGCACTTGAGGCTGAAATCCAGGCAGGGGATGGGTTTCTCCCTTGTTTTCTTTTGGAGGCCAGCTGAGGTGGTAGGGTTAGGGTTAGAAATGGAATCGGGCCTTTGGGTTAGTGTTCAGGCTCTGGCTCTAGCTAGGCCGACTTTGATGCCCAGATTGCAAAGCAGGATCAAGGTGAATGTTAAGGTGGCGTTTGGCGTTCGGGTCTGGTTTGTTGCAAGGCTTGGGTCAAGGGGCAGGTGTAGCGGTAGCCCTATGATTGGCTGTCGGGCACTTCTGTGGCGTGGCTCGGCTTCCGGCCCGTGGATGTGCCGCTGGCCAGCGGGAACGTGAAGGAGATTCTTAGAACTAAGGTTCAAACTAGGTCCGGGGGCTCCCCTGTGGATTAAAGTGAGTTTAAGGGTCCGGTATGTGCCTAGGCCTGGGGTGCCCGGTCGTGTGAGGCTGGAGGGCGTGGTTAGCACTTGGGCTTCTATTTCGGCCATCATAATGGTACAAAAGGAGCCCAGGAGGGCAGGCGAGGCTGAAATCGCGGCTAAGGATGCGTTTCTCCCTAGTTTTCTCTTTGGGGCCAGCGTGGGGACTAGGGTTAGGGTTAGAAATGAAATTGGGCCTAGGGTTAGGGTTAGGGCTCCGGCTATAGCTAGTCTGACTTTGCTGCTCAGGTTGTGAAGCAGGTCCTTGGTGAATGTTAGGGCGGCAGTTGGGGTTCAGTTCAGGTTTATTGCAAGGCTTGCTTCAAGGGACAGGTGTAGCCACAGCCCTAGGAATTTCACTTTGAACACTCTAGAGCGCGTGGCTCGCTTTCGGGGCTGTGGATGTGCCGCTGGATAGTGGGAACGTGAAGGAGAGGCTTAGAACTAAGCTTCAGACTGGGTTCGCGGCCTCCCCTGTGTATTAGAGTGATGCTGAGGGCCCGGGATTTGCCCAGGACATGGGTACCCGGGCATGTGAGGCTGGATGGCGGGGTCATTTCTCGGGCTTGTTTTTCGGCCATCCTATTGGTAGAAAACGAGCCAAAGAGGGCACGCCAGGCTGAAATCGGTGCTAGGGATTGTTTTCTCCTAGTTTTTTTTTTTCGCGGGGAGCCAGGGGGCTACGGTTAGGTTTGGAAATGGAATCAGGCTTAGGGTTTGGTTTAGGTCTCCGGCTGGAGCTAGGCGGACGTTGATGCACATGTTGTGATGCAGGTTCGTGTTGAATGTTAGGGCAGGGTTTTGCGTTTGGGTCTGGTTTATTGCAAGGCTTGGGGAAAGGGGCAGTTGTAGGCACAGCGCTAGGACTGGTGCGTCCGGCAATTTGGAGGGCTTGTCTCAGCTGCAGGGCTGTGCGTGTGCTGCTGTCTAGCGGGAACGTGAAGGAGAGGCTTAGAAGTAAACTTCAGACTAGGTCCGGGGCCTCACCTGCGTATTCGAGTGAGGCAGAGGACCCGGCATGTGGCTGGGCTTTTGGTGCATGGGCGTGTGAGGCTGGAAGTCGTGGTCAGCTCTTGGAGAAGTGTTTCGGTCATCCTAAGTGGAGTAAAAGAGACGAGGACGGCAGGCCAGGTTGAAATCAAAGCTTGGAATGGGTTTCTCCCTAGTTTTCTCTTCGGGGCCAGCTGGGGGGCTAGGGTTAGTGTTAGAAGTGGAATCTGTCCTAAGTTTAGGATTAGGTTTCTGGGTGTAGCTAGTCTGACTCT
The DNA here is from genome assembly GCA_004027205.1 of Ctenodactylus gundi. NCBI lineage: Eukaryota > Metazoa > Chordata > Mammalia > Rodentia > Ctenodactylidae > Ctenodactylus > Ctenodactylus gundi. The sequence continues at coordinate 2,059 of PVKB01008129.1, read as the reverse complement.
GACGCCCAGGTTGCGATGCAGGTCCATGGTGAATGTTAGAGTGAAGTTTGCTATTTTTCTCAGGTATATTTCAAGGCTTGGGGAAAGGGGCAAGTGTAGCCTCAGCCCTAGGACTGGCGCGTCCGGCACTTTAGAGGGAGTGGCTAGGCTTCAGGGCTGTGGATGTGCCGCTGGCTAGCGGGAACGTGAAGGCGAGGATTAGAAGATTCAGAGTAGGTCCGGGTGCTCCCCTGCATATTAGAGTGAGGCCGAGGGCCCCGCGTATGGCTAGGCCTGGGGTGCCTGATTGTGTGAGGCTGGAGGTCGTTGTCAGCTCTTGTTCTCGTGTTTCGACCGACCTAATAGGAGAAAGAGAGACGAGGAAGGCAAGCCAGGCTGATTTCGGTGTAGGAATGGGTTTCTCACTAGTTTTCTTTTCGTGGCCATCTGGGGGTCAAAGGTGAGGGTTGGAAATGGAATTGGGCCTAGCGTTAGGGTTAGGGCTCCGGGTATATGTAGGCCAAGTTTGATGCCCTGGTTGCGATGTAGGTCCATGGGGAATGTTAGGGTGGCCGTTGGCGTTCGGGTCAGGCTCATTGAATGGCTTGGAGATAGGGGCAGTTAATCCAATATCTAAGTATAATTTTGTTAACTATTCAAAAATATCAAAAGCCTTATCTTCTCAGTTTTGATTAAAAACCTACATATCAGCTTTCAATTTTTTTAAAGGCAAATCTATCTTCTTTACTTTCTCAAATTGAAAGCAATTATGTTGTGTGAAATAGTAATATGTGAAAAATATAATATCAAGGAAGATGCTCAGCAAGTTACTACTGGAAATATCATTAGTCAAATGAATTTATATTATCTTTTATCATGTTTTGTATTACTATCGGACTTTAGGAGATACTTGGAGCAACATATATTTATGTGACTTATCATTTATTTGCTTTTTAGTGACTTGTGTGCTGCCCATCCACTGTATCTCGAATCAAATTGGTCTTTTATTTATTTATTTATTTATTTTTTTTTTTTTTGTAGAGGACAAGGAGGTTGAAGCTGTTGTAGGCATGCTGGTGGAGCCATCATCACTCTGGCGTCCTGTTCTGATGGAGGAGATGGGAAGTCGGTGTCATGAGCTGCTCCAAAATGGTGAGTTAAACCCACAGGGGTAGGGTGAGTGTTAGGACTGGGGTTAGCATTAGTGTAAGGATTATTGTAAGGGTTATTGCAAGGGGTGGGGAGAGGGTTAGGGTTAATGTTGGAGCTAGGGCTAGGGTTAGAGTTGGGCTTTGATATAGGGCTAAGGTTAGGGCAATGGCTAGGGTTAGCGTTATCGACAGTGATAGGACTATGGTCAGTGTTAACATTTGGTTTATGCTTAGATTGAAGTCTTGGGCTTGGGTTTGACCTAGGTCTTGTGTCAGAAAATGCCACGTGGTGAGAAGTAGTTGTTGGGATAGAGCTACATTTAGGTTAAGGTCCAGGTTGAGGCCTGGTGTCAGCTTTCTGGCTATGTGGGGGTTTTGCCACCACACAAGGGCCAGGGGAGATGGAAGGTCAGTGCGTGGCTGGGACCCCTTGTCACAAGAGTACTGGACCCAGCGGGGAGTCTTTCGAAGCAGGAACTCACTTTATTAAGGAAGCACAGAAGCTTATATAGTGTAGAGGGTGAACGTGGCAAGGAAGGGAGAGCAGGTGATTTGACGTGGTGTCCACGTAAGTGGGCGTCAAGCCAGTCAGCAGATGTCCATGTGGGTGGGCGTCGGGCGCTCGCAGTAAGAGCATTGGGATCACGCGTAGTCCACAAAGGCGGAAATGGCGAGGCCCAATCATCCTCCTTGGTAACCACCTGAGGTGGCCATCGCAGGGAATTCTGATGGGTGCCATCTTAGATATCACCCCACAGGGTGCTCCTCTTTGGTTTAGAAAAGCCTCTGAGACCTTTAGCCTCAGCTGTCTTTGTGATCCTATCATTAGGCCAGGAGCCACGGTGTGTGCCATGACATTGTTGTCCCCAAGCCTGGGATATCCTCGCCGGGGATGCACCTGTCTTAGGTTGTCCTAGCTCCGAGGATCT
>PVKB01008128.1:0-21264 GCA_004027205.1 Ctenodactylus gundi | reverse complement strand
GCACAGGGAGTCTTCAAAGCTGTATCGTACAGTGGAAGGTACTTCCTCCATTTCTCTATGTTTTCTTTCTTTCCTTCTTCCTCTCTCTCTTGAAAGAATACTGAGTCTATTTATTCATGAATCTATTTTAGGACATCATTCAAAATACTATTTTCAATTATAATTTAATGAAAATGATGAAACAAGTTTATATATTAAAATCCAATTGGGCTAGTCCATAACTGAAAGGGAAAATGTTTACCAATCACACACAATACGGACTATTTGAAAACTTGAGTATATCATTGGCTTAACTCAAGTTTTAATTTCCTGCATTATGCCCCTGCCATTTATTACAATACTAGTATCTGATATATACTATTGATTTTGAAAGTCAAAGAGCTTTAGTTTTTATCAGATGGAAAATATGCAGACTCTCCTAGCCAGCCTTATGATGTGCTCACATTCTGATATACCTAGAGTATATTAAACATAACAGAAATAAAATGCATTAAAGATTCCTAACTACCAAATATTAAAATTTACCAAAAAAGTGGGTTGTTTTTAATTAATAATCACGTGACTGAGTAAGGGCTATGCCTTTCTAGTGGCACTCTCCGGGAGGACTAACACATAAGCCTAGGGCAGGAAGTGGTCTAAATTCAGAATTCAAAGTAAGAGTTTTTTTTTAGAACTGCTTGTTATTTTTGCAAACACATAAAGTCAAAATATCTTAGGTCACCCCACTTTAAGTGGGGATTAAATGTGCTTCAATGGCAGCTAATAAAACAAATGGTTAACATACATAATTTCATGCTAAACAACACACCAAGTATGTTAAATGTGATCTTATTTTAACCACTGAAATGGAAGTGTTAAAACGGAATAGAAAAAAATGAAAGCAGAAACAATAATTCCAATGTTACAATAATAGAAGGAAATATGGAAAGTTCATTTTTACTGTATTTGGATTTTTGATGGGATTATGTTTTCATTTGGCCTTACCCTTAATATTAAGTACTGCAAATTCATTTCCTTCTCTAAACTCTATGAAGTGAAAATAACTTCTGCACTTTAACTGATAGGAAAATGCTACCCTAGAATATTTAAACAGCTTTCTGTGAAAATTGGCTCCCTTTGTTTAATGTCAGCGTTTTGTAAGGCTGCTCAGTTCCAACAGTGACAGGACTTTTTGGGGGAAAATGGCCTCAGAGAAATAATAAGCTGTTGAATTCACATTCAGTGAGCTTAAATCTGAGCTCGTTTCTATAGTTAAAATTAAGAAAAAATTATAAGACATTTTCAAATACATGCTAAGCTTTAAAGATTTTTCTCAGATGCTTGGGCCAGTTTTGTATAGGGGTGGGGATTATTGTGGGAGTGTGGAGGTAGCTAGTATCTGTTCGTTATGGTAGATTATGAAGCTATGAACTTTCATCAGAGAGATTTTAGGACAGACACTATAACTTTCTCTGTAAGCTTAGGTCACAACCTCATTGCTCTTTCAGCATGAGGTTCTACAATTATCAGTAAAAGTGAATTGATAATATCGTCTTGCACTTGTTGGTAGGAAAATATTTTTTTCAAATTTATACCATGGATAAATATTATGCCTTCCTTTTATTATCTGTTCAGTTTTAAGTGATTTATTTAAATTTGTAGTAAACATAAGAAACGAAGATTATACTCATCTCTAAGCAGAAATGTGGCATAGACACTTTTTTGTGAGAATCATTTTATCAATCAATGGGAAGGGTTACACAAAATCAAGCCAGAATTCTGACTTCATAGGTTTGGTCTATATCTTTCCACCAGTTTTTGCCACAATGTTCCGGATATATTATATGATGACAGAATTATTTGCTCTTAGCCATTGAGGAGCTCTATATAAATAAACAACAGGATTAGAAAGAACAAGAGTAATGTGTAGAAAACACAATAGTAGCACCATATAGAGAATATCTGTTCAGTGTGCCATCTTTGTATACAGTCATTTGCTCCTAATAATCTTGCCAGGCACACAGAACCACTAATAGAATTACAGATTATGAACAGCTTCTCTCCAGAGTTAATGATTTTGCAAATATCTTGTGATTTTTCATCTCCCTTTATTTTGAAGTCTGAGGATAAGAAACCCACAAAGTATATAAACACATGGGCTTCAAATGTCAATCTAGAAGTTTAAGTCTTTATTGAGTGACAGGCCCTGCCTTCTACTGGGCTTCATATAAGGGTAGATTTTCTCAAAAAAGTATAATGCATGTGCTCATAAAAAGCTATAATCATGGTGTGTCTCTAGAGTTCACTCAATTATTCAATTCAAAATATATTCATCCTCCATAATATCTTAGCGATTAAAAAGCATTCTGGCTATCAGCATTTATATGCTGAGGTTGATCTGATCCTACACAAAGAAGTAAATAAATGTCTGCTTATGCTAGCAGTAATAAGAGTTTTGTAGTGCGAAAGTTCAGAGAAATGTTGTATAAACAGTGATTAAGAAGCAGATTAGATAACATGCAGCCAATGGTGAACACAAAAGGATACATTTTGACAGAGCAAAAAATGGAATAATAGCATTTAAGTAAAAGGAAAGTGGTTTGAGATAAATTGATTTGTAGAGTAAAAGTAATGCTTCAGTCCTGGCTAAATTTAAATTCAGTTACTTATTAATAATAAAAATAACTTGTATATGATTATAATTAAAGAGAACTGGACATAAAATGTAGCTTGGGAAAATCGGCAGCAGTACAAAAAATTAGAGCTGAATTTATAAATAATATGATCTGAGAAGTCAGTGTGAATAGGTAAGAGAAGAGGTCCATAGGTAGGCCCAAGAGAGGACAGACCGACATAAGGACTTACTCTAAATTAAATTTCTACAAATCGGGGCAAAGACACCAAAGCGTCAGGAGCAGATTCAAGACGGAAAGCAGGAGATGGAACCCGGAGTTGTCCCTAGCTGCTGGCAAGCAGTGGAAGAATGCCTTATTCACAGCACTCAGGGCTTTGCCCATTACTTATAGTCTGTAACATGGTATTCTATGTCAATAAAATGCTTTCATTTCAAAAAAAAATATTATCATTAAATGGGACCAATATTTGCTTCCCAGTCTGGATCCCAATAAGATAAAAGAAGCAGGAAAATGATTATATTTCCTGTATGAACCCCTTCAGAATCTTGTCCAGTTTCCTGCAAATTCTTCCTGTCTGACTTCTGAATCGCGAAGGGCTCTCTGGCCTGATTGTGAACCATTTCTCATATTTATCCACATTTTTTTTCTCAGAAAATATTATTTATAATCTTAGCTCTAAATTTTCTAAGTTATACTAATGATAAGCACTCTTTCAAAGAAGGAAGGGGTGTACATTTGCGCCAGAAAAGCTATGACCACACAGATGGGAAGTACCCAGAAACAGAGCAACCTCACTCCAGAGTCAAACACTTGTACAATCTTTTTAATTTTTTTGTATTTAATGTTCTCATACCTGCAATTAAATATATAGCAAATTAGGAATATTATTTACCATCAAAATATTTTTTTTGGGGGTGAGTACACAAATGTAAAAGGAAGTAAGGAAGAACAATGTTGATAGATTTTTCATATTTTTCTTTCATTTATTTATCTGTTTCTAAATATTTCTCTCATGACAACCCATAGGGTATTCCTATGATTATATTACACTAATCAGCATTTTAATCTGCTAATAAACACATGAAGAAATGAACAGAATTGAGACCATGCAAAGTTTGGTTTAGATACCCATGTTCAGACAGACTATAATTGTATGGTGAAAGGATTATAATAAAAATTTCTGTATGGATGAGTAATGGAGCCCTGCAAAATATAACCTGTATAGCTTAGAAACACACCAAAGGAACTCACATTGGTTAGAAAATCATCACTGAATAAGCAGTCCGTCTTTTAAATGGAACAAGGATACTGTGACACATCGAATACCATATACATTATGATGTCATGATTAAGAGACAATCCTTCCTCCAACCCATAGTCATCAATCCATCCAGTCTTTCTCACATTTGCTGTAACTTCTAAAAGAGACATCTAAGTCAGGGATGGATGGCCTCCCTTTCCAACATTTAAAACAAATAAACGGTGTGAATCCTGTGGGTCCAGAATTTCTGAGTTAGCACTTAAAATTGGCAACTTTTGAAGGGGTGCATATGAATTTATTGCAGAAAGGTTTGTCTTGCACTAATTTCCCAAATGTAGCAGGGATTTACGCTGAGCATAAGACATCATTTGCACATAAATTCTGTACTGATGGGAACCTGAGAATTGTCGTCCTGGATGAGAGACATGTAAATTAAGGGATGAATCTTTGTCATATAACCAAGTTGTTCATTCAGCAAATACTTCTTGACACTTGCCAAAGTCCAGAATGTATTCTGAGCAAGAAGGAAAGGTTAAAGAGCAAAATTCCTGACTCATGGAAATTGAACCTAATGTTGGCTCAGAAATTAACACGTTTTCCAGATTAATGTATCCTAGGCTTATTACCATTATTTGCATACACACACACACACACACACACTCACACACACACACACACACACACACACACACACACACACACAAGTATACAGCTTTGTATTTTTAAATGATGTAATTGCATCTCAAAAAATGATATTTATTATCAGAGTAATTGTAAGATTGATATAATAAATTCTATAAATATGTGAAAATTATTTGCATTTATCATATTTTATGTTTATTAGTATCTGTTTATAGTACATAACAATTACGTTCTTCTTAACATAATTGCAATGCGTTGGTATACAATAGTCATAACATTTGAGTTTATGTATTTCTTAAAAACAAGAAAAACTACTTGAGCTATCATTTCTTTACAAAATGAACATCCCATAAATATTGTGGGTTAAAGAGTTCATTGAGCTAAAGATATTAAAACAGAAAATTTTGAGTTATCACGACACCCACGTTGCAGCCTGTGCTTGTGAGAATTTCATTTTATTTACGTATTCTATCACAATGTTGCGTGTCTCTGGACGATGCTCCTCCACCGTCTCTTGATAGCTCTATAGGTGCCTTTTCTCTAAGCAACAAGAGCTCTCTGCCTTCATCCCATCACTCACAGTACTTCAATGAATGTGCTATTGTTTTCATTTTTTTTTAAAAAATGTATCTTCAAGAATGATTGTAGTGAGTCTCCCTTCTAAAGTTTAGGTACTTTTTTCTTTCTGTATCCCTTCTTTCTACATATATTACATTGATCTTTCTCCATCTTATTTCAGAATAATTTCTTTTCTTCCTGTTATATAGATGTGACATAGATAATTATTCAACTTCTCCATAGCTAAAAGATTAGTTAAACTGGAAGTTATTTGGCCATCCAGCCACAAAAAACCTGTACATAGTATTCTACACATCAGTGTCATATTTAATTTATAAATGTATCTCTTTTACAATCATGTACTATGTTTCTAGAGCATTAAGACCATTTTCAATCATTCTTGATTATGAGTTGACACTCCACAACTGTTAAATAATAAAAAAACAATAAATTCACACTGACTAAAATGTCATTACATCCCATTACAGTAGATATTATTTAAACAGCATTTCTATTGAGAACTTGTTATTTGGGTGAAATTAGAATAGACTTCCTCTTAGTGCTTTACTTTATTGCAAGGTAAATCCCTTGGTGGCCTTTGGCATACATTTAATTCATTTCTTTTCTTGTGTTTAAAAGTAACTCTTATTACAGAGGAAGACTTTTCTATTTCTTTTCATTGTTATTCATACACAATGACTTTATTGTATAGTCCTTGGCATTCTCATTTATTAAAATAGGTTCCAATTCATATGATCCAAAATTGTTCAGTAATCATGTAGTTTTTTTTTTTTTTTAATCTCTCTAGAAGATTTTCAGTGTAATAGCACAGACTGACTTGGTAAAAAGGTCATTCTCCACTACTTGTGGGATGACCCCTCATCATAATTTTTTTCCTCTTTTCTTGTATTTCTCACGTTCCTTTCCTTCCCTCACCCGGTTCATCTTCCTCTTGCTGTCTTTTCCTCTTCTTTCATTTTCCTTAACCTCTGTCCTCACTGCTGATTCTCACAGGCTTCTAGTCCCCTGACTGAGCACGGATCCTTCCTTGCTCTGACAATCCCAGTTTATCCTTGCTGTCCAAACTCAAAATCTGTTCAGTTGGTGCTCATTTGGTGTGGGATTATCGATACAAATGAGTAGATTGCAGCTCATCCTGATGGATAGTGAGAACTGCATCCTGTAGCTTCTGTTATGACATCACCGGTGTTGTAAAGTAGGATTTATACTTGCCATGAACACTGTTCTATCTCATGAAGCCATCCAGTAGGAAGGACTGACTTGTGCATATTTCTAAAGTTTTTCTTTTTGTAAAATTCTCCCCTTTCATTTTTTATTTATTTATTTATTTATTTATTTATTTATTTATTTATTTTTGCCTTGTGAATTCCCGCTAGGTCAGCCTCCAGGAAAGTTGATTTCCACAAGATCTTGTCTCTTTGCTTTGTTTTCATATCCCTGAGCAGGAGCTCAGAATGTACATCCATGCCATAACTCTCTGTAATGCTATTGGTCACTTAGTTTATACAAATTTTATGAAGCTGTACCAATTTTCTAGTTGTCAAACATGAGTGGACACATTTTAAAGGAAATTACCTTCTTACAAATGTCAACATATGACTTATATTATTGTTTAGAATTCTACTTACAAATTTGAAAAATAAATGTTCTACTTTGATCATATACTAAATGAAATAGACTTAAGTAAGTTTTACTGGACATTCCAAAAAAAAAAAAAACATACTACTAATATACATCTTTTTTTTTTTATTGTTGTAGTTTTTGACCCCTGGATTTACTATTAAAAAGTACAAACGTTACAGATGACAGTATTCTTCTGAAAATTCAATGTGAATATATGTCAATACTGAAAGCTGCTAACAAGATTGCAAGGTAGACATTATTATTATAATTAATATAAAACTCAGGCAAGAGAAAATAAGCTTCTTAGTCTAAGAGTAAAAATAAATTCTGAGATAAAAATACAGAAAAATCTTAAGTAGAAATTAAATTGCAAAACCATCTGCAACCTATTTAAAAACATAAATCTAGGAGCCAAGCAGAGGTGTTTGAGTAAAATAAAAATCTGTAGGAAAAAATTGAGCCAGTACAAAATTACACAGGATATTCACAACCATTGATTATGTTTTGAGGTATGAATTATGCTCACATGTGTATTGCACTGATGACGTAAAAGAAACTTTAACTATCAGTCTTACTTAGTTTATTATAGAGAATATAGAAGACAAAATCATGAAGAGAATACAAGAAAATATAGAGTGGTAATGAATACTGTCATGTTGTGTTTTCATGATTTTGTGATTTCCAAATCCAAAAATAATATACTTTGGAATTAGAGTAAGGAAAGATGAATTGCTGACCAAGGTTTTATAAGCCAAAGTAATTTAAGTTTCTATTTTAGTCACTATTTTTTCTCTTTTATTTGTTTCACTGCTTTATTGTGCTTTTTATTACCTTGCCCCCCCCCCCCGCCCCACCTTTGGTGAGATGAATGTGAGAGTTGTTCTCTTTGACCTTTCTTGGGTGATTATATATATATATATATATATATATATATATATATATATATATATGGATTATCTAAGATATTATGGCAAATCCTTAATTTTACTTAATGGTAAATTTGCTTGTTAACGTATTTGCTACTTGCTTTGTTTCAAAGACTTCTTACAATAAGAAACTGTCAATGGTAAAAGTTCACTGTAGCCATTGAAGGGATTATGTCAATTTGAGAGAATTAGGACCTACACCTCAATTAGGATTAGGATTTATCAACCACCCTGGATTGGGGATTTGGATTAGAGTGTGAATCATTTGGTCTGGGTTAGAGTGTGAGTCATTTGTGGGCTGACCAATGAGAGAAGAGCACCACCCAGATATGGGAGAGCCGACTGGAACTCCAACGGTATACAAGGGAGGAAGAGGGAAGATTGACACAACTTCTTCTTCTGGGAAGTTCTCACCTTCCCGATTGTCTAGGCATGCTGACTTGCTATACAGGGCAGTTTGTCAGCACAGATTTGCTCCAGTCTCTACTTGCGCCTGTCTGCCCGTTGCTGCTCTTCAGTCACTGATCTTCAAGCTTCGGTATTTATCCAAGATCTACAGCAGACTCTCACCTCACCAGCTGTCCTCCAGTCCCAGACAGGAGATCTACTTCATAGCTAAGCAGCCATCTTGGACCACCTCTATCCTTGGATTTGTAAGCCTTCCTATTAGACCTTTTTTGTGAAAAAAAAAAAAAAAATCTGTAAATTCTGTTCTTTGAAAGAGCACAAACTAATGCGTTTATTAAGAATAAGAAATGCAAATCAAAACAATGCTAAGATACCATCTCACTCCAGAGAGAATGGCTTATATCAACAAATCAAATAGCAATCAATGCTGACCGAGGCTGTGGGGAGAAAGGAACCCTCCTGCACTGCTGGTGGGAGTGTAAATTTGTTTGACCACTCTGGAAAGCAGTATGGAGAGCTCTCAAAAGCCTAGAAATAAATGTTCCCTTTGATCCAGCGACACCCCTCCTGGGAATATATCCAAAAGAGGCCAAAACAACATACAACAGAGATATATGCATACCCATGTTCATAGCAGCACAACTAACAATAGCTAGAACATGGAAGTCACCAAAATACCCATCAATAGACCAGTGGTTACACAAACTGTGGTACTTATACAGAATGGAATACTACGCATGTGTAAGGTCCAACAACATGGAGGTTTTCACAGGCAAATGGAAGAAGCTTGAGAATATCATGCTTAGTGAAGTGAGTCAGAAGCAGAAGGTGAAACATTGGGTGGCCTCTCTGATATGAGAGACCCAGACCACAACCATCTCATGGAACTTTAAACGAAAGACAAAGGGAAAGAAGGGGACAGGGGTGAAGGGAGGGAAGGGAGGGCAGGGGGAGGAGGGACAAAAGGAGAGTGGGAAAGCCCTTGTCACTTTGACAAGGAAAGTATGTGCACAAAATATTCAACTCCATTGTAAACCTTAAATTCTGCACTTGTGCATATCAATAAAATGGGGGGAAAAAGAATGAGAGCAGAAGTAGTTGTAGAAACGGCATTGCAAAGTCGGTATTTTACTACAGATAGAATTATGTTCAACTAGGAAAAAAAACTTGGATGACCATAATTATTAACTATGCTTCATTTGAAATCAGAGAAAGAATATCTGAGTCTCTCTAGCTGGCATTTGGAAGTTGCACACAGGTTCCCATGCCTGTGAACCTAGCATTTGGGCTGGTGAAGTAGAAGAACTTCTGTGACTTAAAGTCCTACATGGACTACAAAGCAAAATCATGTCCAAAAAGAATTAACCCCCCCCCCAAAAAAAAAAAAAAAAAACTAATTAGCTGGCATTGGTGTACAATGATAAATAAATACTTCAAAGCAGACATATCTATAGTAATAGAATATATCTAATGTGTCTACAGAAGGATATACAAAAACCTCAAATGGATAGGATCTCTTAGACTGTTTTGAAATGGAAAGCTTTCCAAATTATAAGCCTGTGAGTATAAACATAAATAATTAAATGGAGTTATTTGCCTCAAAGAACAGATTTTATCACAGGTAAAAATAGCAAGGTAATCCGAATAGTGCAATCCTATGTAATCCCAGCACTCTGGGAGGCTGAGACAGGAGGATGAAGAGTTTAGCTCCACCTGGGCAAATCAGTGATTTAAAAAATAGCAAACAAACAAAAAAAAAAATAAAATGAAGCAAAACACAGGGCTTGATGTGTAGTTCAATGTGAAGACCCAGGGATCAATCCTGAGTACCAGAGGCAAAAAATGATAATTATAATAACAATAATAACAACAGTAGCAATAATAGCAATAGAAATGTAACAACCCTCATCAGTCTCTTCTTTAATCTGGGAAGTTGTAGTCCTGGCCCCTGAAATCAATCCCCAGTGCTACCTAATGAATCTAAAAATTGCACTGATTTTCTGTTCATTTTTTGTTACTCAAAACTCATATTTCTAACTTAAGACATTGAAATACAGAATGCCTTATTGTTTTCTTGCATTATTTCATTCTTTCTTTCTGTAAATATTCACTGAGAGCCTTTTTCTTTTTTTGTCAAAAACAGCACTGAGTCTTTGAAGAAACAAACTACCATGAAAAATAAAGAGAAGATAAGCCTAATACTTGAGGAAAGTGCATTCTACTAAGGAGAGAAAAAAACAAACAAACAAACAAACTAACTTTTAAAGGATACTCTGTATTTGTTAGCTCTTTGATCCTGGGACAAAATACCTGACATTCACAACTTAAGGAGCAAAGGTTTCTTCTGAATCACAGCTTCAGAAGTTTCAGTCTGCAATCATGTGGCTCTGGCGTGGACACAACATAGAGAGAAGGATAGTGGCACCCAGAAAGTACAGATGGAAAAAAAGAAGTTAGGAACAAGGCATGTGTCCCAAAGCCAGTCATGTCCCATGAACCCAAACACACACAGAAATGTGCCTTTCTAACCCCCTTGGTGTCTCTGAAGCCAAGCAAGCCACTTATAATACTGACTCACTACACAGACGTCCTTCCATCTCAAATCTTAAGGTATTTTTAAACAGTATGCACAGTGTTGCTTATGATAATATAATTTAATAATATAAATTTAATTTAATTTAATGATATAAATTGTATGTTTGATACCACATGAACTCATTTCAGAGGTATTCGTTTTAGTGTAGAGTCAGATGTTATAAATTATAAGAATCATGTGTTGGCCAATGATTTTTGTTTACTTTTTGCTTTATTTTAAAAATAATTATTGTCTTTGTATTTAAAACCTGAATAGAGTTTAATTTTACAAACATAAGATCTGGGAAGTAGATGAAAGAGGACAGAAGACACATAGAAGACAAAGCAGGCTTAACACACAGAAAGAGGAGGGAACCTGGGAAAAATGCAAAAGGAAATCGTGAGTTCATGCTGTGTTGGGGAGGGGAGGAATGGTGCTTCTGCCCTTGGTGGGAAGAGTCATGTGGTTGTCTCCATAATTTTCCATTTTTGTTATTATGAATCTGAGACATGAAATAATATTAAAATAGGAATGGATAGGTACATAGATGATAGATAGATGATAGATATAGACAGATAATCTTATTTTTTTTTAAATTTACCTTTCCCTTTCCAACCTTCCCTTTATTTTTTGAGAGTTAAAGAATGTGATATCAATAATTACACCAGAGCCTTAAGTAAAAGTGACCAGAGAAGGATCTGGATAGTTACTTTAAGAGCTATAGTGGATATGGTTGGGCTCAAAGGTCTATTTACGTGAGAGGTGTAGATTTTCAGAAAATGGCTTGTAGTGTATAAGAGGTAACACCAGAAAGAGTCAGGAATGATTGGGACAGGCTAGCTAGGGATCAATATCTTGATGAGATAGGATATTGCCTTAACATAGAAAAACTGCAAAAAATAATTAGAGCCACTGGATAAAAGGCTTAAGAGTTCTAGAACATCAGATTAGCTTTTTGTCAAGAGGTTGAAACAAATGCACCCTCAGTTTCCAATCTGGGGAGTCATGCATATCATGTAAAAATAGGCATTCGATCATTCTACACAAACCTAGAAGTTCTAATCAGTATTACCTCAATATTATATTTACAATCTTCTCAGCACCTTATTCTCAACTTCGAGATATTATATATTATTAAAAACACAAATATTAAATCTACCTTCCACATATACATGAAATAGGTCATGCAATATTTGTCTTTCAATGCCCTAGGAAAAGTGGCATATAGTAACCCAAGTGTAGATATTTGCAGATGGATGAAAAGGACAAATTTTATTGCTTTATTTCACACATGGTCACTATACTAAATAATGATGCAGTGTATGTTTTGAAAACACTAAACACTAGATTATTAAATATTTCACTACAAAAGTCTATCAGGTGTCTGTAAGTTGGTCTGATTTTATCGTATTGCACTGTAAACCCATTTCAAAACATCACCTGTACCCATACATGAATACAATAATCCATCAATTAAAAATGAAAACTAAAGCAAGCTTAAATCTGAGGTTACCTTCTCTACATTATGCATAATTCATTCTAAGATTTACCTTTTAGAATATAAAATATTTTTATGATACAATATTTCATGAAGTTTGTTAAATTACTTTAGGGAGTTCACTATGAAATGACTTTGTTCACATTATATGTTGCTTTTGGAATTTGTTTGCCTTTTTCTTAACTTTCTCCATCTTTTGTGATAGGCATGCACCTTGTACATCCTGATCTGTGTGAAAATACCATATTAATCATTTTTGGTCATATATTGTTGTCTAGCTCTTAAAAAGGCCCAATAAACATACATCATGTACTATGAGGCAGACACTATTGTAAAAAAAAACTTCATATATGTTAACCCGTGTACACATATGAACACCTCATGAAACATAGAACATTGATATCCTCATTTTAACATATGAACGAGTGGGAAAATGGCAAACAATATATTTTTTTCTGGAAAACTGAATAGAGCTATATAGAAGGGAAATGGTAGGTGTAACTATTTCGCTCGTATTCTCTCTGGCTCTGAGTCTTCTCATTTCATTTTTTTATCCCTCTCCCTCCTTAGTTCCCTAAACATCAATCTAATAATGCTTGAAATAAAAAAAAAATACACACACATGGAGGCAGCAGACAGACAGTGCCCTAAGATAACTGTCTCTGAATTTACCATTCCCCACCTCTTGCAGTTTCTTTTGGTTGAAAGCCTCTGTTCACTTTACATGGAAAAAACAAAACAAACAAACAAACAAACCTTTACCCGCAGCACACTCAACCAAAAGGCAGGCCAGCCAAAGAACGACCTTCCTTTAGTTCCACCCTCAATCAGCCACTGGAAACCAATAATTGGTCCATACCGACCTTCCTCCGCTTATTATGTGATAGTTAATGCCGCATTCTACAAAATCTCCCAGATAATGGCCTCCAGAGATGAATCTCAGTTTCCCATCTTAGAATACTGCAATGTTTTTTTTCCCCTTTGCTTCTAAGGCTCCCCACTCAAGACAGTGGGATCATTCAATTTCTATGCACACTACTTGCAATCAAATCCTCGTCTTGGGATTTAGTTCTGGTGAAACGCAGCCTCATCTATCTGTTCTTCATTAGAATTGCTCTCCAAGACTTTTTGTGTCATGTGTGCGGTAGCTGGCTGCCTTTTTCCTTTTCTGGTGATGTCAAAGGGCAGAAGAGACACAGTTTCTGTGGACATGGTAATTGGTTCCTCTGTTGAAGGGAAAATGGAACACTACTTTATCAGAGAGCTGCCTCTTTACTCTTCAAAAGGGAGTTGCAGAAGCATCTCCATCTTCCGTTCCCTCTCAGAACTATCAGTTTGCACTCAGATACAGTAGATTTTGCAAATATGCATAAAGATGAGGATGCAAAATTTTTGATCTGTCTTTCAGCAAGATCTGATGTACCATTCATCCACATTGTTTAATTTGAACAGGAGCTCAGAAGCACCAAACTTAAAGGACTAGGAGTTGGTTTTCCATTTCCAACTTTAACTGGAAGTTTATTGAGATTTTTGAAAAAGAAATTTATACAGCATCAGATATCTAGCTAGTGTCCTTTCATTTACTCCTGCAGATCCTTCTTGGATCTTTTTGGGGGCAGGGCAGATATATCTCAGCTTTTGTTTACTTGAGAAAGATTTGATTTCTCTCTCATTTTTGAATAACAATTTTTTCAGGATACAGTACTGTTGATTGCTATTGTATTTATTCTTTTAGCCCTTTACTTGTGTTCACCCTGTACCTCTGGCTTCCACAGCATGTGAAGAAAATTTTCAGATAATCTTATTGAGGATCTCTTGCTTAAACAATTTCCATCATTCCAAACTTCTCTATCTTTATGTTTTTGAAAATTTGCTAATAATGTATCCCGGCATGAATCTCTTTGAAATGAATTTTTGGCACGGAAGATTTTGCTAGTTTTGCTATAATTATTAACTGTCCTTTCTGTGATAACCATAAGTCCGAGATGTAATCATAATGCAGTATCAACATGCCTGTGCCTAGAACTTTCCCTGGATGCCTGCGACCATTAACTAATTTTCTGCATGTGTGCAACTAATTGGAATAAACCTGTGTTCCTTCACTATCTGACTATCTGAAAGGTAAAAAGTATCTCTATGCTAAGATTCATTCCCAGTCTATTCTTTAATTTCTGTTTTGAGACAGGTCCTCTCTAGTTGAGAGGTTGTGAAGGTTTGGCTTGAACCAAGGATCCTCCTGACTCAAACTCCCAGAGCGCTGGAAGTCCACGCCTGTACCACAGCACCCAACTTGAACTCTTTATTTGAAGTTCATTCAGTTTCTTGGCAAAATCTCATCCACTATTTTCCAAAATATTCTTCTCTTTCTTCTTGTCTTCTTTCATCTCTCCTTTCCACCACCCTCCTCTCCTGTCCGCCCCTCCCCTCTGCTTTTCCCTCCTTTTCCTCCCCACCCCACTCCTCCCTCCTTCACTGCTTTATCCACTCATTCAGGCACTGTGGCAAGGCAAACAGTGTCGTGAAGTCCCTCAGACTGTCCACTTTTCTTCATTCATTTTTCTCTGTCTGCTTTTCAGACTCGCTCTTTTTCACCATCCTCTCTCCATTCTATGGCTTATTTCTTTCTCAGCTCTAATCTGCTTTTCAATTGCTTCAGTAAACTTGTCACTTTATTTACAAAAATTTCATCTCGTGAATTTATTTTTAGCTTTATTTCATTTTTGAGAACTCTTTCTTAATATAGTTATTTTAAATATTTTCCTTACATTGTCCATATCTTAATTTTAGTTCATTGAGTGTTTTTAACACACTTTCATTTGCCCTAAAATCTTTTTCCATGGATCTCTCATTAGATCTGTGCTAGGGACACTCCCGGCTATTTTGTCTATTGAATGAGTCCTACTTTTCTGTTATTTTTTATTTTTGTGTTGTTATTTGTGTGTGTGTATGTTTGGAACTAAGCATCTAAATATATTATTTTTACTTTACAAATAAGATTCTCCCTCTTCCATTTGTTCTATTCAGTTATCGATTTTGTTAGTTTTGCTCCAATTCTTTTGTTGCCTATCTCTGAGTTAGCAATTTTTCTCAGGTGTCATCATAATGTTTTCTCAGCTTTCCTGAGCTTATGCCTTTCCTTGAACATTCGTAGCCACTTTCTAATTTCATTCATCTGTCCAGCTATTTTTAGATAAAATTATCTTCAATATCTGATTTTCCAAATGAAGAAGTGAAAAAAACGGTGTGAGTATTGGCCGATATGTTCAATTGGAGTCTGAGGTTTGAAAGACTGAGGCAGGTACAGAACACTGGACATCTTTGGCTTTGTCTGTTCTTCTGTAATAAAAAGATGGAACCAAAGCATTGACCTCTAGCATTTCAAGTTCAAGGTCAGTTTTGTGCATGCTTTGTTTCAGTTTGGATTTGTGATGTCCCAACAAGGCTTCATGTATTTGGATCTTGTAGTTTGATCTGGAGTGTCCCCACAAACCCTCCAGTATCTATGGATACTGTGTACTGTCGGGAAGTTGGGCCCAGCAGGAAGAGGCAGATACTTGAAGCTTGACTTGGAGGCCTGTGTGTTAGCTCTGCCCTTCCTCCTCAACTTGGCTCTGTTCTACCACAGCCTGTTAGAGAAAATTTGAATGAAGTACAATATTCAGTCTTTTACATGGTTACTCTTTGCAGCTTTTACCCAGCTCTAATTTGAAAAAGAGGAAAGAAAAACAGGAAAGAATGACAGATAAAAGATACGTAAAAATATTCCTTGTTTTGCCACATTGGAAAAGGCCAGAAAATTGGGTTAAATGAGCATATGGCTTTTAAGGAGATGGCATTAAGCAGATGCCAAGGTTTTGGAATCAGAATGGTGGTGGTGTCTCAGGAATAAGCAAGACTTCCTAGGGCACCCAGGAGAGCAACCAGAATAGTAAACCCCAATGAGATTAGCTACCTAAGGTTTCAGAGCTGTAGGCAGCATTTGTACAAGGGGGCATTCTACTGACAAAACCGGCAGCAGAACTTGGCATTATCTTCATCGTCTTCACAGACACACCAAATGCAAGAGTTATGGGGTTATGTAGGCTCCTGCTCAGATTTCAGAAGAAGGTCTTGGAGTCAGGCTTTGTGTCTGTAGAGAGCATCACATGAAGCACTGAAGGAGAAGCCTAAGAGGGTATGAAGATCTCAGAAATGTGGAGATTCTAAGACCAATGCAAATGCCCTTTTTTGCAGAGGAAGGCCACAAGTTATAAGCAAGCCAGCCCAAAAGGGAAGCCATGGAGGTTATAGCCAATGAAACTGCAGGATGTGGTGTTTGAACTGCTGGTCTTTGTGCGTTTGTGGTCTGATTCTTTCAAACTTCCAATTCTTATTTTCTCGGAATGTGAATGTTTGCCATGTGCCACTTTATATTGTGAAGTTAGACTTTCCTTGATTTTCACGTGAGCTCACAACTAACATTCTGCTATGAGTTTCAGAAAACACTTGGGCTTCTATTTCTTCTCATAAGTGCTGTAACTTGAGACATCGGCAACTCTTAAAGAAGAAGGAAGTGAAATTTGCATAAGAAGATGAACACAGGCCTTTGGTGGGTAAGAGACAGCATGTTATGGTTTGGATCTGGTACTCCAAAAGCTCATGCATTTGGATGTTGTAGAGTACCCAAGGAATCAAGTGCTCTAAAGATGATGGATGTGGTCAGAAGGGACAAAACACAGATGCTTTGCCTCTGGATGAGTGGAGCACTGAGACTTGACCTGGAAGAGGGTGGTCAATAAGATATCACTTAGAGGAATACATGCTAACTCTACCATTGTTTGCTCACTTGCTTTTCCATCTGCCTACTGTGAATGAACTTTCTGCCTTTTGTGTCTCTGCCATGTGCTCACACTACTGCCAGCCTACTGAAATAGTGAACAAAATAAACTATTGAGCTCTTAAGTTGAAAATGTCAAATATTCTATTCCAGCAATGAGATGGTAACTGAGACAACTTTCTTCCCTCACACTATATGAAAACTTCCAGAGTGCATGAAAATTACCTGCTTAAATCTGGGTGGAAAGAGCTGCTCTTGGGCCAAAATCATCAAATGTATTTGTAATTTGCTTTCCTTTGGAGATGGAAAAGCTTTTATAAACCCCAACATTTCATAAAGGTTACAACAGAGAGTTTCTGCCAAACCAATTGTTGTTTGAGTAGAGGTATAGAGTCCTGGAGCTTCTTTCTCTAACACTTCCTTAGTATTCTCTAGAATTTGTTCTTATTTTGCATTTAAAATGTATCTTAATTATATTTCAACAGCATTGTAAAACTTTTAAAATGACCATGTTTTTTTTTTCCAGACAAATAACATGTTAAGCATTCTACTTTCTGATACCACTTCAATATATATGATGTCAAAAGAAAGACAAACATGTCATTGTACTAATCCTCATCCAAAGAAAGGAGCCATTGATCAGTTCTTTTACACTCATCAAAGATGATATGAAACAAACAAAGATGATATGAAAGGGAAAAATGAAAGATACTGTATTTGATTTCCTATAGAGTTGGACTCAGTTTGAGTTTGCAAGTGTTGGACATTCATAGAAGTTGAACAGAAATAGAGTACAGAAAAGAGACCTGTCGACGAACTAGTTATTTCAAGTCGATTTGACGTCACAAGGGTAAAACTTGCAATAAACTTTCCTGAATTACTTACACAAGCAAGACTTTCTCTTGGATCCTAACCAACCAAGGATACAAGTCAAAGGGATAAAAAAAAAAAAAAGAATAAAAAGTTGTTCAAAAGTGATCCTCAGTCTTTATAGTTTGAGTGTACATAAAAATGTAATCCTATTTGCAATAGGGAACAAATCAGTATTTAAAATTATGCCACCAGCAATGGATGTTTTCCATTCTGAGTCGTTCAGCAAATGTTGTGGGAAAATAATTAGAAGAAAATATCTATATCATAACTGGGGTGTATCTTATTACACTAATCGGCTGTAATGTAGAAACACATATAATTCATTTCAGTACATCTGCTCTGTGATTCTCAGAGCTATGATAAATTTGGATATTGGATTCACTGGAGTCACTTTATTTTGAATTCTTGGAGGAGAGTGAGATAAACATAGCCTATGTCACTCAGCAATTTTTAAAATATTTCATTTGAAATGAAATATAAGGCAGGAAACTACTCTCATTTATCGTATGCGTGTTTAAACTTCCCCTAGTAAACTAGAGATTGGGTCCTGATTTCTTCTCATCTAGAACTCTAAGTAGACCCACGAGGTACTAACTAAACCAGATCAGCTGTTCATCTGATTCTCATTAAGTAAATCTTACTGACTCAGCGTGACTTTGGACAACATCTTTAACTTCACTCTGTCAGAAAAAATTTAAAAGACAAATAAGGAGTCAAATCACAAAAATAAAAAAAAATGCAAGCTAAGAAAAAAGAGGCATTTTGGTGCCTTCTAAATAATCTTCTATTTTCTTTCTCCTTCAGAGCTGACTTACTTGACCTCAGAAGAGAAAATTCTTCCTATTGAAATTTCATTTTATATCATCTGCCATGTCAGCAGTTGATTAAATTTCCATTCTTGAAGTGACTGAGGGTAGAAAGTTATTCAGGTACTGTGTTCTTTTGTCTTTTTGTCTTAGAATTGTTCATGTGCTTTGAGGGAACAATGCCACTATTTCTCTTATTAAATCACAGAGAAGTGCCAGTTGCATAACTGAGACATTTTTCTGACTTTATTGCAAACTTTACCCTCACACTGCCTGGCAGACTATTAATAATTGGTCCCTTTATAGGTCTTCCTGTGGTCCTTCTCTCTTTACTAATGTCACCTGTAGTTGGCAAGCTAAGTCTGGATATTCGTATCTCTATTACTTCTGGGTACCTTTTATCTCCTTAAACATTAAGTTAGTAAAAGAATGCAGAAATCTCCATCATGCTTTCACACTGCTTCTATGCAGAGTATGGAACAATAAAGGCACCATATTGAAAATAATATGTAATATTATTCCTAAACATTTATTAATCCAAGATTTTTCCGTAATTTATGTATCTTAGTTACTTGACTTTCTGTTAAAGGTTAAGAAATAATTAAAGAGCCATAGCTTCATAGAGAGATATTCTGCTATTTTTACTGATTAATTTTCTACCATGTTTGGCATGTTCATTTATGTATCCAAAATAATATGCAGACAATTCATGTGTGAGTTACTTATTTAGTAATAAGCTGACTCTGAGAGACTATAGTTCATTTATATGTCATGTATGGTTCTGTAAATAGTGAGCATAATTCCATGCCTTCTCTTGGCCAATGTACATGTAAATAATACTGAAATGAATACACTTATATTAATGCCTATACATGATTAAAAGACATGGGTGAGTCAAGGATGGTCTCTTCTTAGCCCATTTTCACTTGCTATTCCAGGATACTTGAACTAAGTAATTTGCTAAAATTAAGGTTTATTTTATTTTATTTCAAATTACTGGAGCCAGGAAAACCTACAATCAAGCACAAGTGTCAGGTAAGAGATTCGAATTGATATGAGTCATGGTAGTGAAAGGAAGAGCAAGTAAATATACTCAAGAAGACAATTTTTGAGAGCCATCCTTTTTTGATAACAGGACTTTGTTGTAATTAGCAAGTCCCATGAGAATGAGTACTCAATGCCAGGAAATTCATTGATAAGCTTTAATTACCTAATCACCTTTTGAAGGTCCCACCATCCAAATCTGTCACAATAATTACATTTCTATATGAATTTTAGTGGGAAATACTAAATGAAAACACATCAGCTCTGTATCAATCAGCTTTTCTATCACTGGGACACATTTCTGACAGCAATAATTTACAAAAGGAAGTAGTTTAATTGGCTAATGGTTTCCAAGAATTCAGTGCAGGGTTTCTTGGCACTCAAGACAAAAATATCATGGCAGAAGGACATCAAAACTGCTGGGTTTGCAGCACAGAAGTGAACCAGAGCAACAGAACCTGAGAGGAAGGGGCCACAGACTAGATATGCTACCCTTGGTCATCAGGATCCACCCAGACACATTGAGCGGTCTAATTTACTCATCCTTGATTGGCAACTAAGCCAGTCACATTTAAGATCTTAATTATCACATCTCACCTCTTGTCAAATTGACACCCAAACCCATCAACTCAAAGCACATTTAGTCTTTATTCCCATTTTATTAATATAAAAATATGGAAGACATAATATTTACATTAAACTTAAATATTTTGTTCACATATATATGTAGCATCAAAATTGAAATTTCTTCTCCTTTGCCTTTTAGACCCTACACATCCTCTCTCTTCCCCCTAACTCCCACTATCTCCCCTATTAGTTCCAAGAAATCAATTGTATTGTGGGTTTCTTATATTAGATAATTCATTTGGTATTTAAACTTCTGTGTCTGACTCGCTTCACTGTGCATTATGGTCTGAAGTCACATACATTAAATAAACACTACGGTTAGTATTTCTGTTGATATGTCACAAATTTTGAACATATAACCAATCCACTGTTGTCCTTCCATTAAAATCTCAAGTCCCAGAATTTCGATAAAGTCCAAGTCCAAGACCTTTCTGAGATTCAAGGCAAACTCTCAGCTGTGAACATCTGTAGAAATCAAAACAATCTAAAAAAAAAAAAATCCAAAACACAATGGGACAAGGTAAGCACTACTTTAAAAGGGGAAGTAATATGAATAGAAAAATAGACACTAAAGCAAGTTGGAAGTCTAAGAAAGCAAACCATAAATCCAGTAGTAATTCCGTGCCCAGTATCAAAGGAGTATCCAAGTATCCATGTACCAACTATCAATGATGCTATGATGATAAACTGCAAACTACTTGCTTTTTTATCCCAAGACCTTTGAGACCTTGCGTGTTATAGCCCTCGGTCCCTTCTCTTGCACAAGCTCTTCTTACAGCCTGCGGGTTTTCTCTACACATATTCTACATTACTTTAATCTCAAAATTCTTGTGTTCTTTGGGTACCTTTGGATTCATTCTCACATTTTCTCATGGTGCCTTCTCAGAAGACCCTTGACGTGTTTTCAGGGCCTCTGTGACCATTGGAATTTATATCACCTTGAGGCGATCAGGAATAATGCCTGCATAAGG
>PVKB01008127.1:0-20760 GCA_004027205.1 Ctenodactylus gundi | reverse complement strand
GGTGGAGCCGCAGCCCTAGGACTGTCAGGTCGGGCAGTTCGGAGGGCGTGGCTCGGCTTCAGGGCTGTGGATGAGCCAATGGCTAGCGTGAATGTGAAGGAGAGTGTTAGAACTAAGCTTCAGACTAAAACCGGGGGCTCCTCTGTGTATTAGAGTGAGGCTGAGGCCCAGGGATATGCCTAGGCCTGTGGTGCCGGGGCGTGTGAGGCCGGAGGTCGTGGTGAGCTCTTGGGCTTGTATTTTGGCCGTCCTAAGGGTAGAAAACCGGAGGTCGTGGTGAGCTCTTGGGCTTGTGTTTTGGCCGTCCTAAGGGTAGAAAAAGAACGGGTCAGGGCAGGCGAAGCTGAAATCGGGGCTAGGCATGGTCTTCTCCCTAGTTTTCATTTTGGGGCAGGCTTGGGGGCTAGGGTTAGGGTTAGAAATGAAATCGGGCCTAGGGTTAGAGTTAGAGCTCTGGCTATAGCTAGGCCAACGTTGATGCCCAGGTTGAGAAGCACGTCCATGGTGAATGTTAGGGCGGGGTTGGTGTTCAGGTCATGTTTATTGGAATGCCTGGGGCAATGGGCAGGCGGAGCTGCAGCCCTAGGACTGCCACCTCGGGCACTTTGGGGGGCATGGCTAGGCTTCAGCGCGGTGGATGTGCCAATGGCTAGCGGGAACGTGAAGGAGAGGCTTAGAACTTAGCTTCAGACTAAGTCCGGGTGTTACCCTGTGTATTAGACTGAGGCTGAGGGCCAGGGATGTGCCTAGGACTGTGGTGCCAGGTCGTGTGAGGCTGGAAGACGTGGTGAGCTATTGGGCTTGTGTTTTGGCCGTCCTACGGGTAGAAAAAGAACCGGGTAGGGCCGGCGAGGCTAAAATCGGGGCTAGGCATGGGCTTCACCCTAGTTTTAATTTCGGGGCCAGCTTGGGGTTAGGGTTAGGGTTAGAATTGGAATCACGCCTTGGGGTAGGGTTAGAGCTTCAGCTATAGCTAGGCCAACGTTGATGCTCAGGTTGCAAAGCATGTCCATGTTCATTGTGAGGGCGTTGGTTGGCTTTCAGGTCAGATTAATTGCAAGGCTTGGGGCAAGGGCCAGGTGGAGCCGCAGACCTGGGACTGCCACGTCCGGCACTTTGTAGCGTGTGGGTAGTCTTCAGGACTGTGGATGTACCAATGGCTAGCGGGAGCATGAAGGAGAGGCTTAGAACTAAGCTTCAGACTAAGTCAGGGGTCTCCCCTGTGTATTAGAGTGAGGCTGAGGGCCAGGGATGTGCCTAGGCATAGGGTGCCCTGGCGTGTGAGGCTGGAGGTCGTTGTCAGCTCTTGGGCATGTGTTTTGGCCGTCCTAAGGGTAGAAAAAGAACCCGTCCGGGCAGGCGAAGCTGAAATCGGG
Source organism: Ctenodactylus gundi (assembly GCA_004027205.1). Taxonomy (NCBI): domain Eukaryota; kingdom Metazoa; phylum Chordata; class Mammalia; order Rodentia; family Ctenodactylidae; genus Ctenodactylus; species Ctenodactylus gundi. The sequence goes on along the minus strand of PVKB01008127.1, from coordinate 19,384 downwards.
GCTAGGCATGGGGTCCTCCTATGTTTTCATTTCGGGGTCAGCTGGGGGGCTAGGGTTAGGGTTAGAAATAGAATCACGCCTAGGGTTAGACTTAGAGCTCCAACTATAGCTAGGCCAACGTTGATGCTCAGGTTGTGAAGCAGGTTGATGGTCAATGTTAGGGCGGTGGTTGGCTTTCAGGTCAGATTTATTGCAATGCTTGGGGCAAGGGCCAGGTGGAGCCACAGGCCTGGGACTGCCACGTCGGGCACTTTGAAGGGTGTGGCTAGGCTTCAGGGCTGTGGATGTACCAATGGCTAGCAGGAACATGAAGGAGAGGCTTAGAACTAAACTTCAGACTAAGTCAGGGGGCCCCCCTGTGTATTAGAGTGAAGCTGAGGACCAGGGATGTGCCTAGGCCTGGGGTGCCCGGGCGTGTGAGGCTGGAGGTCATGGTCAGCTCTTAGGCTTGTGTTTCGGCCGTCCTAAGGGTAGAAAGAGAACCGGGCAGGGCTGGCGAGGCTGAAATCGGGGCTAGGCATGGGCTTCTCCTTAGTTTTCTTTTTGGGGCTAGCTGGGGTCTAGGGTTAGGGTTGGAAATGGAATCGGTCCTAGGGTTAGAGTTACAGCTCCAGGTATAGGTAGGCCAACGTTGATGCCCAAGTTGCAAAGCAAGACCATGGTGAATGTTAGGGCGGCGTTTGGCGTTAGGTCAGGCTCATTGGAAGGCTTGGGGCAAGGGGCAGGTTGAGCCGCAGCCGTAGGACTGTCAGGTCGGGCAGTTCGGAGGGCGTGGCTAGGCTTCAGGGCTGTGGATGTGCCAATGGCTAGCGTGAACGTGAAGGACAGGCTTAGAACTGAGCTTCAGACTAAGTCCGGGGATTCCCCTGTGTATTAGAGTGAGGCTGAGGCCCAGGGATGTGCCTAGGCCTGGGGTGCCGGGCATGAGAGGCCGGAGATCCTGGTCAGCTCATGGGCCTGTGTTTTGGCCGTCCTAAGGGTAGAAAATGAACCGGGCAGGGCAGGCCAGGCTGAAATCGGGGCTAGACACGGGCTTCTCCCTAGTTTTCATTTCGGGGCTCGCTGGGGGGCTAGGGTTAGGGTTAGAAATGGAATCGGGCCTAGGGTTAGAGTTAGGGCTCCGGGTATTGCTAGGCAAACGTCGATGCCCAGGTTGCGAAGCGAGTCCATGATGAATGTTAGGGCGGTGGTTGGCGTTCAGGTCAGGCACGTTGGAAGGCTTGGGGTAAAGGCCAGGTGGAGCCGCAGCCCTAGAACTGTCAGTTCGGGCAGTTCAGAGGGCGTGGCTAGCCTTGAGGGTTGTGGATGTGCCAGTGGCTAGCGGGAACGTGAAGCAGAGTCTTAGAATTAAGCTTCAGAGTAAGTCCGGGGTTTCCCCTGTGTGTTAGAGTGAGGCTGAGCGCCAGGGATGTGCCTAGGCCTGAGGTGCCGTGCTTGAGAGGCCGGAGGTCGTGGTCAGCTCATGGGCCTGTGTTTTGGCCCTCCTGAGGGTAGAAAAAGAACCGGGCAGGGCAGTAGAGGCTGAAATCGGGGCTAGGCATTTGCTTCTCTCTAGTTTTCATTTCGGGGCAAGCTGGGCAGCTAGGGTTACAATTAGAAATGAAATCGGGTCTAGGTTTGGAGTTAGAGCTCCGGCTATAGCTAGGCCAACGTTGATGCCCCGGTTGCGAAGCAGGTCCATGGTGAATGTTAGGGACGGTGTTGGCGTTCAGGTCAGGTTTATTGGAAGCCTTGGGGCAAAGGTCAGGTGGAGCTACAGCCCTAGGAGTGACACGTCGGGCACTTTGGAGGGCATGGCTCGGCTTCAGGGCTGTGGATGTGCCACTGGCTAGCGGGAACGTGAAGGAGAGTCTTAGATCTAAGCTTCAGACTAAGTCCGGGGGTTCCCCTGTGTATTAGATTGAGGCTGAGGGCCAGGGATGTGCCTAGGCCTGGCGTGCCCGGGCGTGTGAGACTCGAGGTCGTGTTCAGCTCTTGGGCTTCTGTTTCGGCCGCCCTAAGGGTAGAAAAAGAACCGGGCAGGGCAGGCGAGGCTGAAATCGGGGCTAGGCATGGGCTTCTCCCTAGTTTTCTTTTCGGGGCCAGCTGGGGGTTTAGAGTTAGGGTTAGAAATGAAATCGGGCCTAGGGTTAGAGTTAGAGCTCCATCTATAGCTAGGCCAACGTTGATGCCCAGGTTGCGAAGCAGATCCATGGTGAATGTTAGGGCGGTGGTTGGCTTTCAGGTCAGGTTTATTGGAAGGCTTGGGGCAAGGGGCAGGTGGAGCTGGAGCCCTAGGACTGCCACTTCGGGCACTTTGGAGGGTGTGGCTAGGCTTCAGGGCTGTCGATGTGTCAATGCCTAGCGGGATTGTGAAGGAAAGTGTTAGAACTAAGCTGCAGACTAAAACAGGGGGCTCCCCTGTGTATTAGAGTGAGGCTGAGGGCCAAGGATGTGCCTAGACCTGTGGTGCCGGGGCGTGTGAGGCCGGAGGTCGTGGTGAGCTCTGAGGCCTGTGTTTTGGCCGTACTAAGGGTAGAAAAAGTACCGGTCACGGCAGGCGAGGCTGAAATCGGGGCTAGGCATGGGCTTCTCCCTAGTTTTCATTTGGGGGCCAGATGGGGGGCTAGGGTTAGGGTTAGAAATGGAATCGGGCCTAGGGTTAGAGTCAGAGCTCCGGCTATAGCTAGGCCAACATTGATGTCCAGGTTGCGAAGCATGTCCATGGTCAATGTTAGGGTGGCGATTGTCTTTCAGGTCAGATTTATTGCAATGTTTGCAACAAGTGCCAGGTGGAGCCGCAGCCCTAGGACTGCAAGGTCGGGCACTTTGGAGGGTGTGGCTAGGCTTCAGGGCTGTGGATGTGCTCTGGCTTGCGGGAACGTGAAGGAGAGGCTTAGAACTAAGCTTCAGACTAAGTCCGGGGGTTCCCCTGTGTATTAGAGTGAGGCTGAGAGCCAGGGATGTCCCTAGTCCTGGGGTACCGGGGCATGTGAGGCCCGAGGTTGTGATCAGCTCTTGGGCCTGTGTTTCGGCCATCGTAAGGCTCGAAAAAGAAACGGGCACGCACACCAGGCTGAAATTAGGGCTAGGCATGGGCTGCTCCCTAGTTTTCATTTCGGGGCCAGCTGGGGGGCTAGGGTTAGGGTTAGAAATGAAATCGGGCCTAGTGTTAGGGTTAGGGCTCTGGCTATAGCTAGGCCGACATTGATGCCCAGGTTGTGAAGCATGTCCATGTTGAATGTTAGGGCGGCGGTTGGCGTTTGTGTCAGTTTTATTGCAAGGCTTGGGGCAAGGGGCAGGTCAAGCCGCAGCCCTAGGACTGGCACTTCAGGCCCTTTGGAGGGCATGTCTCAGCTTCAGGACTGTGGATGTGCCTTGGCTGGTGGGAACCTGAAGGAGAGGCTTAGAACTAAGCTTCAAACTAAGTCTATGGGCTCCCCTGTGTATGAGATTGAGGCCGAGGGCCCGGGATGTGCCTGAGCTTGTGGTGCCCGGGCGTGTGAGGCTGGAGGCCATGGTCAGCTCTTGGGCTTCTGTTTCGGCCGTAATAAGGGTAGAAAAAGAGCCGAGGAGGGCAGGCGAGCCTGAAATCGGGGCTAGGCATGGGCTTCTCCCTAGTTTTCCATTCGGGGCCAGCTGGTGGGCTAGGGTTAGGGTTAGAAATGGTGTTCAGCCTAGGATTAGGGTTAGGGCTCCGGGTATAGCTAGGTCCACTTTGATGCCTAGGTTGCGAAGCAGGTCCATGGTGAATGTTCGGGCGGCAGTTGGCGTTCGAGTCAGGTTTATTTCAAGGTTTGGGGCAAGGGGAAGTAGGAGCCGTAGCCCTAGGATTTGAATGTAGGGCACTTTGGAAGGCGTGGCTCGGCTTCAAGGTTGTGTATGTTCCGCTGACTGGTGGGAACGTGAAGAAGAGTCTTAGAGGTAAGCTTCAGACTAAGTCCTGGGGCTCCCCTGTGTATTAGAGTGAGGCTGAGACCCCGGGATATGTCTAGGCCTGACGTGCCCTGGCGTGTGAAGCTTGAGGGTTTTTTTACCTCTTGGGCTTGTGGTTTGGCCGTCCTAAGGGTAGAAAAAGAGCCGAGGAGGGCAGGTGAGCCTGATAGCGGGCCTAGGCATGGGCTTCTCCGTAGTTTTCTCTTCGGCGCCAGCTGTGGGGCTAGGTTTAGGGTTAGAGATGGAATCGGGCCTATGTTAGGTTTCGGGCTCCAGCTATAGCTAGGCCAACGTTGATGCCCAGGTCGCGAAGCAGATCCATGCTGAATTTTAGGGCGGCGGTTGGCGTTTGGGTCAGGTTTATTGCAAAGCTTGGGTCAAGGTGCAGGTGGAGCTGCAGCCTTGGGACTGGCACGTTGGGCACTTTGGAGGATGTGGCTCGGCTTCAGGGCTGTGGATGTGCCGCTGGGTAGCGGGAACGTGAAGGAGAGTCTTAGAAATTAGCTTCAGACTAATTCTAGGCGCTCTCCTGTGTATTAGAGTGAGGCTGAGACCCCGGGATATGCCTCGGGCTGGCGTGCCCGGGCGTGTGAAGCTGGAGGTTTTGGTTACCTCTTGGGCTTGTGTTTTGGCCGTCCTAAGGGTAGAAAAAGAGCTGAGGAGGGCAGGCGAGCCTTAAATCGGGCCTAGGCTTTGACTTCTCCCTAGTTCTCTCCTCCGGCCCAGCTGGGGTGCTAGGTTTTGGGTTAGAAATGGAATCGGGCGTAGTGTTAGGGTTCGGGCTCCGGCTATAGCTAGGCCAATGTTGATGCCCAGTTCGCGAAGCAGGTCCATTCTGAATTGTAGGGCGGTGGTTGGCGTTTGGGTCAGGTTTATTGCAAAGCTTGGGGCAAGGTGCAGGTGGAGCCGCAGCCCTAGGACTGGCACGTCGGGCACTTTGGAGGACGTGGCTGGGCTCAGGGCTGTGGTTGTGCCGCTGCCTAGCGGGAACCTGAAGGAGAGGCTTAGAACTTAGCTTCAGACTAAGTCCAGTGTCTCCGCTGTGTATTAGAGTGATTCTCAGGGCTCGGGATGTGCCTAGGCATGGATTGCCCGGGCGTGGCAGGCTGGAGTTCGTGGTCATCTCTTGGGCTTGTGTTTCCGCCGTCCTAAGGGTAGAAAAAGAGCAGAGGAGGGCAGGCGAGGGTGCAATCGGGTCTAGGCATGGGCTTCTCCCTAATTTTCTTTTCTGGGACAGTTGGCAGGCTAGGGTTAGATTTAGAAATGGAATCTGGCCTAGTGTTAGGGTTAGGGCTCCGGCTATAGCAAGGCCGACATTGATGACCACATTACAAAGCAGGTCCATGTTGAATATTAGGACGGCAGTTGGAATTCGTGTCAGGTTTATTGCAAGGACTGGGGCAAGGGGCTGGTCGAGGCGCAGCCCTAGGACTGCCAGTTCGTGGCCATTGGTGGTCATGGCTCGGCTCCAGGGCTGTGCATGTGCCGCTGGCTAGCAGGAACGTGAAGGAGAGTCTTAGAACTAACCTTCCGACTAAGTCCTGGGACCGCCCTGTGTATTAGAGTGAGACCGAGGGCCCGGGATGTGCCTAGGCCTGGGGTGCCTGGGTGAGTTAGGCTGGAGGTCGTGGTCAGCTCTTGGGCTTGTGTTTCGACCGTCCTAAGCATAGAAAAATAGCCTAGTGTGCAGGTGAGGCTGAAATTGGGGGTAGGCATGGTCTTCTCCCTAGTTTTTATTTCGGGTCACGCTGGGTGTCTAAGGTTAGGGTTAGAATTGGAATTAGGCCTAGGATTAGGGTTAGGGCTCCGACTATAGCAAGGCCGACTTTGATGGCCAGGTTGCGAAGCAGGTACTTGCTGAATGTTAGGGCGGCGGTTTTTGTTTGGGTCAGGTTTATTGCAAGGCTTGGGGGAGCGGGCAGGTGGAGCCGCAGCCCTAGGACTGCCAGTTCGTGCCCATTGGAGGTCATGGCTCGGCTCCAGGGCTGTGGATGTGCCGCTGGCTAGCAGGAACGTGAAGGAGAGGCTTAGAACTAAGCTTCAGACTAAGTCCTGGGGCTCCCCTGTGCATTAGAGTGAGGCTGAGACCCCGGGATATACCTAGGCCTGGGGTGTCCGGGCGTGTGAAGCTGGAGGTTTTGGTCAGCTATTGGGCTTGGGTTTCAGCCGTCCTAAGTCTAGAAAAACAGCCGAGGAGGGTAGGCGAGGCTGAAATCGGGGCATGGCATGGGCTTCTCCCTAATTTTCTTTTCTGGGCCAGTAGACGGGCTAGGGTTAGGTTTAGAAATGGAATCTGGCCTAGTGTTAGGGTTAGGGCTCCGGCTAAAGCTAGGCCGACATTGATGCCCAGGTTGTGAAGCAGGTCCATGTTGAATGTTAGGGCGGCGGTTGGCGTTTGTGTCAGGTTTATTGCAAGGCTTGGGGCAAGGGGCAGGTCAAGCCGCAGCCCTAGGACTGGCACTTCGGGCCCTTTGGAGGGCGTGGCTAGGCTTCAGGGCTGTGGATGTGCTTTGGCTGGAGGGAACCTGAAGGAGAGGCTTAGAACTAAGCTTCAAACTAAGTCCATGGGCTCCCGTGTGTATGAGATTCAGGCCGAGGTCCCGGGATGTGCCTAGGCTTGGGGTGCCCCGGCGTGTGAGGCTGGAGGCCATGGTCAGCTCTTGGGCTTTTGTTTCAGCCGTAATAAGGGTAGAAAAAGAGCCGAGGAGGGCAGGCGAGCCTGAAATCGAGGCTAGGCATGGGCTTCTCCCTAGTTTTCTATTCGGGGCCAGCTGGGGGCCTAGGGTTAGGGTTAGAAATGGAATCGGGCCTAGTGTTAGGGTTCGGGCTCCGGCTATAGCGAGGCCGACTTTGATTCCTACGTTGCGAAGCAGGTCCATGCTGAATGTTAGGGCGGCTGTTGGCCTTCCGGTCAGGGTTATTGGAAGGTTTGGGGCAAGGGGCAGGTGGAGGCTCAACCCTAGGACTGCCAGTTCGTGCCCATTGGAGGTCATGGCTCGGCTGCATGACAGTGGCCGTGTTCCTGGCTAGAAGGAACGTGAAGGAGAGGCTTAGAACTAAGCTTCAGACTAAGTCCTGGGGCTCCCCTGTGTATTAGAGTGAGGCTGAGACCCCGGGATATGTCTAGGCCTGACGTGCCCGAGCATGTGAAGCTGGAGATTATTTTTTACCTCTTGGGCTTGAGATTTGGCCGTCTTAAGGGTAGAAAAAGAGCCGAGGAGGGCAGGCGAGCCTGATATCGGGCCTAGGCATTGGCTTTTCCCTGGTTTCCTCTTCGGGACCAGCTGGGGGGCTATGTTTAGGGTTAGAAATGGAATCGGGCCTATGTTAGGGTTCGGGCTCCAACTATAGCTAGGCCAACGTTGATGCCCAGGTCGCAAAGCAGATCCATGCTGAATTTTAGGGCGGCGGTTGGCGTTTGGGTCAGGTTTATTGCAAAGCTTGGGGCAAGGTGCAGGTGGAGCCGCAGCCCTAGGACTGGCACGTCGGGCACTTTGGAGGATGTGGCTAGGCTTCAGGGCTGTGGATGTGCCAATGGCTAGCGGGAACATGAAGGAGAGTCTTAGAACTTAGCTTCAGATTAATTCTAGGTGCTCTCCTGTGTATTAGAGTGAGACTGAGACCCCGTGATATGCCTCGGCCTGGGGTGCCCGGGCGTGTGATGCTGGAGGTTTTCGTCACCAATTGGGCTTGGGTTTCGGCTGTCCTAAAGCTAGAAAAACAGCCGAAGATGGTAGGCGAGGCTGAAATCGGGTCTAGGCATGGGCTTCTCCCTAATTTTCTTTTCTGGACCAGTTCGCGGGCTAGGGTTAGATTTAGAAATGGAATCCGGTCTAGTGTTAGGGTTAGGGTTCCAGCTATAGCTAGGTCGACGTTTATGCCCACGTTGCGAAGCAGGTCCATGCAGAATGTTAGGGCGGCGTTTGGCATTCGAGTCAGGTTTATTGCAAGGCTTTGGGCGAGTGTCAGGTTGAGGCGCAGCCATAGGACTGCCAGTTTGGGCGCTTTGGAGGGCACGGCTCAGCTCCAGGTCTGTGGATGTGCCACTGGCTAGGAGGAACGTGAGGGAGAGGCTTACAGCTAAGATTCACACTAAGTTCTGGGGCTCCCCTGTGTATTAGAGTGAGGCTGAGACCCCGGTATATGTCTCGGCCTGGCGTGCCCGGGCGTGTGAAGCTGGAGGTTTTGTTTACCTCTTGGGCTTGTAGTTTAGCCGTCGTAAAGGTAGAAAAAGAGCCGAGGAGGGCAGCCGAGCCTGAAATCGGGCCTAGGCATGTGGTTTTCCCTAGTTTACTCTTCGGGGCCAGCTGGGGGGCTAGGTTTAGGTTTCGAAATGGAAACGGGCCTATGTTAGGGTTCGGGCTCCAGCTAAAGCAAGGCCAACATTGATGCCCAGGTCGTGAAGCAGATCCATGCTGAATTTTAGGGCAGCGGTTGGCGTTTGGTTCAGGTTTATTGCAAAGCTTGGGGCAAGGTGCAGGTGGAGCTGCAGCCCTAGGACTGGCATGTCGGGCACTTTGGAGGGCATGGCTCGAATTCAGGGCTGTGAATGTGCCGCTGGGTAGCGGGAACGTGAAGGAGAGGCTTAGAACTAAGCTTCAGATTAATTCTAGGGGTTCTCCTGTGTATTAGAGTGAGGCCAAGGGCCCGGGATGTGCCTAGGCCTGGGGTGCCCGGGCGTGTCAGGCTGGAGCTCGTGGTCACCTCTTGGGCTTGTGTTTCGACCGTCCTAAGGATAGAAAAAGAGCAGAGGAGGGCAGGCATACCTGAAATCGGGGCTAGGCATGGGCTTCTCCCTAGTTTCCTTTTCGAGGCCAGCTGGGGGGCTATGGTTAGGGTTAGAAATGGAATCGGGTCTAGGATTAGGGTTAGCGCTCCGGCTATAGCAAGGCCGACTTTGATGCCCAGGTTGCGAAGCAGGTCCTTGCTGAATGTTAGTGTGGCGGTTTTCGTTTGGGTCAGGTTTATTGCAAGGTTTGGGGGAACGGGCAGGTGGAGCCGCAGCCCTAGGACTGCCAGTTCGTGCCGTTTGGAGGTGAAGGCTCGGCTCCAGGGCTGTAGATGTGCCGCTGGCTAGGAGGAACGTGAAGGAGAGGCTTACAACTCAGCTTCAGACTAAGTCCTGGGGCTCCCCTGTGTATTAGAGTGAGGCCGAGGGCCCGGGATGTGCCTAGGCCTGGGGTGCCTGGGCGTGTTAGGCTGGAGGTCGTGGTCAGCTCTTGGGCTTGTGTTTCGGCCTTCCTAAGGGTAGAAATAGAGCCGAGGAGGGCTGGCGTGGCTGAATTTGGGGCTAGGCATGGGCTTCTCCCTAGTTTTATTTTCGGGGCCAGCTGGGTGGCTAGGTTTAGGGTTAGAAATGGAATTGGTCCTAGGATTAGGGTTAGGGCTCCAGCTATAGCTAGTCCGACTTTGATGCCCAGGTTAGGAAGCAGGTCCATGCTGAATGTTAGGGTGGCGGTTGGCGTTCTGGTCAGGTTTATTGCAAGGCTTGGGGAAAGGGGCAGGTGGAGGCGCAACCCTAGGACTGCCAGTACGGGGACATTGGAGGTCATGGTTCGGCTCCAGGACTGTGGATGTTCCGCTGGCTAGCGGGTACGTGAGGGGGAGGCTTCGAACTAAACTTCAGACGACGTCTGGGTGCTTCCCTGTGTATTAGAGTGAGGCCGAGGGCTCCAGATGTGCCTGGGCTTGCGGTGCCCGGGTGTGTAAGGCTGGAGGTAGTTGTCAGCTCTTGGGCTTGTGTTTCGGCCTTCCTAAGGGTAGAAAAAGAGCAGAGGAGGGCAGGCGAGCCGGAAATCGGGCCTAGGCATGGGCTTCTCCCTAGTTTTCTTTTCGGGTCCAGCTGGGGGGCTAGGTTTAGGGTTAGAAATGGAATCGGGCCTAGTGTTAGGGTTCGGGCTCCGGCTAGAGCTAGGCCAACATCGATGCCCACGTCGCGAAGCAGGTCCATTCTGAATTTTAGGGCGGCGGTTGGCGTTTGGGTCATGTTTATTGCAAAGCTTGGGGCAAGATGCAGGTGGAGCCGCAGCCCTAGGACTGGCACGTCGGGCACTTTGGAGGGCGTGGCTCAGCTTCACGGATGTGGATGTGCCGCTGGCTCTCGGGATCGTGAAGGAGAGGCTTAGAACTTAGCTTCAGACTAAGTCCATGATCTCCGCTGTGTTTTAGAGTGATGCCAACGGTTTGGGATATGCCTATGCCTGGGGTGCCCTGGCGTCTCACGCTGGAGGTCATGGTCAGCTCTTGGGCTTGTGTTTCGGCCGTCCTGAGGGGAGAATAAGAGCAGAGGAGGGCAGGCGAGTCTAAAATCAGGGCTAGGCATGGGCTTCTCCCTAATTTTCTTTTCTGGGACAGTTGGTGGGCTAGGTTTAGGGTTAGAAATGGAATCTGGCCTAGTGTTAGGGTTAGGGCTCCAGCTATAGCTAGGCCGACGTTCATATCCAGGTTGCAAAGCAGGTCCATGCTGAATGTTAGGGCGGCATTTGGTTTTTGTGTTAGATTTATTGCAAGGCTTGGGGCAAGCGGCAGGTGGAGCCGCAGTCCTAGGACTGGCACTTCGGGCACTTTGGAGGGCATGGCTCGGCTTCAGGGCTGTGAATGTGCTGCTGGCTAGAAGTAACGTGAAGGAGAGGCTTAGAACTAAGCTTTAGACTAAGTTCTGGGGTTCCCTTATGTTTCAGAGTGAGGCCGAAGGCCCGGGATGTGCCTAGGCCTGGGGTGCCTGGGCGTGTTAGGCTGGAGGTCGTGGTCAGCTCTTGGGCTTGTATTTCGGCCTTCCTAAGGGTAGAAAAAGAGCCGAGGAGGGCTGGCGAGGCTGAAATTTTGGCTAGGCATGGGCTTCTCCCTAGCTTTCTTTTCGGGGCCAGCTGGGGGGCTAGCGTTAGGGTTAGAAATGGAATTCAGCCTAGGATTAGGGTTAGGGCTCCAGGTATAGCTAGGTCTACTTTGATGCCCAGGTTGCGAAGCAGGTCCATGGTGAATGTTAGTGCGGCGCTTGGCATTCGAGGCAAGTTTATTGCAAGGCGTGGGGCGAGGGGCAGGTTAAGCCGCAGCCCTAGGACTGCCAGTTTCGGCTCTTTGGAGGGCACGGCTCGGGTACAGGTCTGTGGATGTGCCACTGGCTAGCGGGAATGTGAGGAGAGGCTTAGAGCTAAGATTCACACTAAGTCCTGGGGCTCCCCTGTGTATTAGAGTGAGGCTGAGACCCCGGGATATGCCTAGGCCTGGGTTGCCCGGGTGTGTGAAGCTGGAGGTTTTGGTTACCTCTTGGGCTTGTGGTTTGGCCGTCCTAACGGTAGAAAAAGAGGAGAGGGGGGCAGGCGAGCCTGAAATCGGTGCTAGGCATGGGCTTCTCCCTAATTTTTTTTTCTGGGACAGTTGGCTGGGGTTAGATTTAGAAATGGAATCTGGCCTAGTTTTAGGGTTAGGTCTCCGGCTATAGCAAGGCCGACATTGATGATCACATTGCATAGCAGGTCCATGCAGAATATTAGGGCGGCAGTTGGAATTCGTGTCAGGTTTATTGCAAGGACTGGGGCAAGGGTCTGGTCGAGGCGCAGCCCTAGTACTGCCAGTTCGTGGCCATTGGAGGTCATGGCTCATCTCCAGGGATGTGCATGTGCCGCTGGCTAGCAGGAACGTGAAGGAGAGTCTTAGAACTAACCTTCCGACTAAGTCTTGGCTCTCCCCTGTGTATTAGAGTGACGCCAAGGGCCCGGGATGTGCCTAGGACTGGGGTGCCTGGGCGTGTTAGGCTGGAGGTCGTGGTCAGCTCTTGGCCTTGTGTTTCGACCGTCCTAAGGGTAGAAAAAGAACCTGGTGGGCAGGCGAGGCTGAAATTGGGGCTAGGCATGGGCTTCTCCCTAGTTTTTTTTTTTCGGGTCCCGCTGGGAGTCTAGGGTTATGGTTAGAATTGGAATCGGGCCAGGATTAGGGTTAGGGCTCCGGCTATAGCAAGGCCGACTTTGATGCCTAGGTTGCGAAGCAGGTCCATGCTGAATGTTAGTGCGGCGGTTTTTGTTTGGGTCAGGTTTATTGCAAGGCTTGGTGGAGCTGGCAGGTGGAGCCGCAGCCCTTGGACTGCCAGTTCGTGCACATTGGAGGTCATGGCTCGGCTCCATGGCAGTGGATGTGCCGCTGGCTAGCAGCAACGTAAAGGAGAGGCTTAGAACTAAGCTTCAGACTAAGTCCTGGGGCTCCCCTGTGTATTAGAGTGAGGCCGAGGGCCCGGGATGTGCCTAGGCCTGGGGTGCCTGGGCGTGTTAGGCTGGAGGTCGTGGTCAGCTCTTGGGCTTGTGTTTCGGCCTTCCTAAGGGTACAAAAAGAGCCGAGGAGGGCGGGCGAGGGTGAAATTGGAGCTAGGCATGAGCTTCTCCCTAGTTTTCTTTTCGGGGCCAGCTGGGGGTCTAGGGTTAGGGTTAGAAATGGAATTGGGCCTAGGATTAGGGTTAGGGCTCCAGCTATAGCTAGGCCGACTTTGATGCCCAGGTTGCGAAGTAGGTCCATGGTGAATGTTCGGGTGGCGGTTGGCATTTGGGTCAGGTTTATTTCAAGGCTTGGGGCAAGGTGCAGTTGGAGCCATAGCCCTAGTATTTGCAGGTAGGGCCCTTTGGAGGGCGTGGCTCGGCTCCAAGGCTATGTATGTGCCGCTGGCTATTGGGAACGTTAAGAAGAGGCTTAGAACTATGCTTCATACTCTGTCCGGGGTCTCCCTTGTGTATTAGAGTGAGGCTGAGACCCCGGGATATGCGTAGGCCTGGGGTGCCCGGGCGTGTGAAGCTGGAGGTTTTGGTCAGCCATTGGGCTTGGGTTTCGGCCGTCCTAAGTCTAGATAAACAGCCGAGGAGGGTAGGCGAGGCTGAAATCGGGGCACGGCATGGGCTTCTCCCTAATTTTCTTTTCTGGGCCAGTAGACGGGCTAGGGTTAGGTTTAGAAATGGAATCTGGCCTAGTGTTAGGGTTAAGGCTCCGGCTATAGCTAGGCCGACATTGATGCCCAGGTTGGGAAGCAGGTCCATGGTGAATGTTAGGGCGGTGGTTGGCATTAGTGTCAGGTTTATTGCAATGCCTGGGGCAAGGGGCAGGTCAAGCCGCAGCATTAGGAGTGGCACTTCGGGCCCTTTGGAGGGCGTGGCTCGGCTTCAGGGCTGTGGATGTGCCCTGGCTGGCGGGAACGTGAAGGAGAGGCTTAGAACTAAGCTTCAAACTAAGTCCATGGGCTCCCCTGTGTATGAGATTGAGGCCGAGGGCCCGGGATGTGCCTAGGCTTGGGGTGCCGGGGCATGTGAGGCTGGAGGGCATGGTCAGCTCTTGGGCTTGTGTTTCGGCCGTAATAGGGTTGAAAAAGAGCCGAGGAGGGCAGGCGAGCCTGAAATCGGGTCTAGGCATGGGCTTCTCCCTAGTTTTCCTTTCGGGGCCAGCTGGGGGGCTAGGGTTAGGGTTAGAAATGGAATCGGGCCTAGTGTTAGGGTTCGGGCTCTGGCTATAGCGAGTCCGACTTTAATTCCCACGTTGCGAAGCAGGTCCATGCTGAATGTTAGGGTGGCGGTTGGCATTCCGGTCAGGGTTATTGCAAGGCTTGGGGCAAGGGGCAGGTGGAAGCGCAACCCTAGACTGCCAGTTTGTGCCCATTGGAGGTCATGGCTCGGCTCCAGGACTGTGGATGTGCTGCTGGCCAGACGTAACGTGAAGGAGAGGCTTAGAACTAAGCTTCAGACTAAGTCCTGGGGCTCCCCTGTGTATTAGAGTGAGGCCGGAGGGCCCGGGATGTTCCTAGACCTGGGTGCCTGGGCGTGTTAGGCTTGAGGTCGTTGTCAGCTCTTGGGTTTGTGTTTCGGCCTTCCTAAGGGTAGAAAAAGAGCCGAGGAGGGCTGGCGAGGCTGAAATTTGGGCTAGGCATGGGCGTCTCCCTAGTTTTCTTTTCGGGGCCAGCTGGGGGGCTAGGGTTAGGGTTAGAAATGGAATTCAGCCTAGGATTAGGGTTAGGGCTCTGGCTATAGCTAGGTCGACTTTGATGCCCAGGTTGCAAAGCCGGTCCATGGTGAATGTTCGGGCGGTGGTTGGCATTCGGGTCAGGTTTATTTCAAGGCTTGGGGCAAGGGTCTTTTGGAGCCGCAGGCCTAGGATTTGCATGTAGGGCACTATGGAGGGCGTGGCTCGGCTTCAAGGCTGTGTATGTTCCTCTGACTGGCGGGAACGTGAAGAAGAGGCTTAGAGCTAGGCTTCAGGCTTAGTCCAGTGGCTCCCCTGTGTATTAGAGTGAGGCTGAGACCCCGGGATATGCGTAGGCCTGGGGTACCCGGGCGTGTGAAGCTGGATGTTTTGGTCACCACTTGGGCTTGGGTTTCGGCCGTTTAAGGCTAGAAAAACAGCCGAGGAGGGCAGGCGAAGCTGAAATCGGGGCTAGGCTTGGGCTTCTCCCTAATTTTCTTTTCTGGACCAGTTGGCGGGCTAGGGTTAGGTTTAGAAATGGAATCTGGTCTAGTGTTAGGGTTAGGGCTCCAGCTATAGCTAGGCTGACGTTTATGCCCAGGTTGCGAAGCAGGTCCATGCTGAATGTTAGGACGGCGGTTGGCGTTTGTATCAGGTTTATTGCAAGGCTTGGGGCAAGGGGCATGTGGAGCCGCAGCCCAAGGAATGGCACTTTGGGCCCTTTGGAGTGCTTGGCTCGGCTTCAGGGCTGTGGATGTGCCCTGGCTGGCGGGAACGTGAAGGAGAGGCTTAGAACTAAGCTTCAGACTAAGTCCGGGAGTTCCCCTGTGTATTAGATTGAGGCTGAGGGCCTGGGATGTGCCTAGGCTTGGGGTGCCCGGGCGTGTGAGGCTGGAGGTCATGGTCAGCTCTTGGGCTTGTGTTTCGGCCTTCCTAAGGGTAGAAAAAGAGCCGAGGAGGGCAGGCGAGCCTGAAATTGGGGCTAGGCATTGGCTTCTCCCTACTTTTCTTTTCGGGGCCAGCTGGGGGGCTAGGTTTAGGGTTAGAAATGGAATCGGGCCTAGGGTTAGGGTTAGGGCTCCGGGTATAGCGAGGCCGACTTTGATGCCCACGTTGTGAAGCATGTCCATGCAGAATGTTAGGGCGGCGCTTGGCATTCGAGTCAGGTTTATTGCAAGGCGTGGGGCGAGGGGCAGGTTGAGTCGCAGCCCTAGGACTGACAGTTTGGGCGCTTTGGAGGGCATGGCTCGGCTACAGGTCTGTGGATGTGCCATTGGCTAGGAGGAACGTGAGTGAGATGCTTAGAGCTAAAATTCAGACTAAGTCCTGGGGCTCCCCTGTGTATTAGAGTGAGGCTGAGACCCCGGGATATGCCTAGGCCTGGGGTGCCCGGGCGTGTGAAGCTGGAGGTTTTGGTTACCTCTTGGGCTTGTGGTTTGGCCGTCCTAAGGGTAGAAAAAGAGCAAGAGGAGGGCAGGCGAGCCTGAAATCGGGCCTAGGCATGGGCTTCTCCCTAATTTTCTTTTCGGGGCCAGCTGGGGGGCTAGGGTTAATGTTAGAAATGGAATCGGTCCCAGGATTAGGGCTAGTTTTCCGGCTATAGGAAGGCTGCCTTTGATGCCCAGGTTGCGAAGCAGATCCTTGCTGAATGTTAGTGCGGCGGTTTTTGTTTGGGTCAGGTTTATTGCAAGGCTTGGGGGATCGGGCAGGTGGAGCCGCAGCCCTAGGACTTCCACTTCGTGCCCATTGGATGTCATGGCTCGGCTCCAGGCCTGTGGATCTGCCGCTGACTAGCAGGAACGTGAAGGAGAGTCTTAGAACTAAGCGTCAGACTAAGTCCTGGGGCTCCCCTGTGTATTAGAGTGAGGCCGAGGGCCCGGGATGTTCCTAGGCCTGGGGTGCCTGGGCGTCTTATGCTGGAGGTCGTGGTCAGCTCTTGGGCTTGAGTTTCGGCCGTCCTAAGGGTCGAAAAAGAGCCAAGGAGGGTAGGCGAGCCTTAAATCGGGCCTAGGCATGGGCTTCTCCCTAGTTTTATTTTCGGGGCCAGCTGGGGGGCTAGGTTTAGTTTTAGAAATGGAATCGGGCCTAGTGTTAGGGTTAGGTCTCCGGCTATAGCTAATCCAATGTTGATGCCCAGGTCGCGAAGCAGGTCCATGCTGATTTTAGGGTGGCGGTTGGCGTTTGGGTCAGGTTTATTGCAAAGCTTGGGGCAAGGTACAGGTGGAGCCGCAGCCCTAGGACTGGCACGTCGGGCACTTTGGAGGGCATGGCTCGGCTTCAGGGCTGTGAATGTGCCGCTGGCTAGCGGGAATGTGAAGGAGAGGCTTAGAACTTGGCTTCAGCCTAAGTCTAGGGGCTCTCCTATGTATTAGAGTGATGCTAAGGGTTCGGGATGTGCCTAGGCTTGGGGTGCCCGGGCGTGTCAGGCTGGAGGTCGTGGTCAGCTCTTGGGCTTGTGTTTCGACTGTCCTAAGGGTCGAAAAAGAGCAGAGGAGGGCAGGCGTACCTGAAATCGGGGCTAGGCATGGGCTTCTCCCTAGTTTTCTTTTCGGGGCCAGCTGGGGGGCTAGGGTTAGGGTTAATAATGGAATCGGGCCTAGGGTTAGGGTTAGGGCTCTGGCTATAGCAAGGCCGACATTGATGCCCAGGTCGCGAAGCAGGTCCATTCTGAATTTTCGGGTGGCGGTTGGTGATTGGGTCAGGTTTACTGCAAAGCTTGGGGCAAGGTGCAGGTGGAACTGCAGCCCTAGAACTGGCAAGTCGGGCACTTTGGAGGACGTGGCTCGGCTTCAGGGCTGTGGATGTGCTGCTGGCTCACGGGATCGGGAAGCAGAGGCTTAGAACGTAGGTTCAGACTAAGTCCAGGGGCTCCGCTGTGTATTAGAGAGATGCTAAGGGATCGGGATATGCCTAGGCCTGGGGTGCCCGGGCGTTTCAGGCTGGAGGTCGTGGTCAGCTCTTGGGCTTGTGTTTCGGCCGTCCTAAGGGTAGAAAAAGATCAGAGGAGGGCAGGCGAGCCTGAAATCCGGGCTAGGCATGGGCTTCTCCCTAATTTTCTTTTCTGGGACAGTTGGCGGGCTAGGTTTAGGGTTAGAAATGGAATCTGGCCTAGTGTTAGGGTTAGGGCTCCGGCTATAGCAAGGCCGATATTGATGCCCACATTGCAAAGCAGGTCCATGCTGAATGTTAGGGCGGCAGTTGGAATTCGTGTCAGGTTCATTGCAAGGACTGGGCAAGGGGCTGGTCGAGGCGTAGCCCTAGGACTCCCAGTTCGTGCCCATTGGAAGTCATGGCTCGGCTCCAGGGCTGTGCATGTGCTGCTGGCTAGCACGAATGTGAAGGAGAGTCTTAGAACTAACCTTCCGACTAAGTCCTGGGGCTCCCCTGTGTATTAGAATGAGGCCGAGGGCCCGGGATGTCCCTAAGCCTGGGGTGCCTGGGCGTGTTAGGCTGGAGGTCGTGGTCAGCTCTTGGGCTTGTGTTTCAGCCGTCCTAAGGGTAGAAAAAGAGCCTAGTGGGCAGGCGAGGCTGAATTTGGGGCTAGGCATGGGCTTCTCCCTAGTTTTTTTTTTTTCGGGTACCGCTGGGTGTCTAGGGTTAGGGTTAGAATTGGAATCGGGCCTAGGATTAGGGTTAGGGCTCCGGCTATAGCTAGGCCGACTTTGATGCCCAGGTTGCGAAGCAAGTCCTTGCTGAATGTTAGTGCGGCGGTTTTTGTTTGGGTCAGGTTTATTGCAAGGCTTGGGGGAGCGGACAGGTGGAGCCGCAGCCCTAGGACTGCCAGTTCGTGCCCATTGGAGGTCATGGCTCGGCTCCAGGGCTGTGGATATGCCGCTGGCTAGCAGGAACGTGAATGAGAGGCTTAGAACTAAGCTTCAGACTAAGTCCTGGGTCTTCCCTGTGTATTAGAGTGAGGCCAAGGGCCCGTGATGTGCCTGGGCCTGGGTGCCTGGGCCTGTTAGGCTGGAGGTCGTGGTCAGGTCTTGGTCTTGTGTTTCGGCCTTCCTAAATATAGAAAAAGAGCCGAGGAGGCCGGGCGAGTGTGAAATTGTGGCTAGGCATGGGCTTTTCCCTAGTTTTCTTTTCGGGGCCAGCTGGGGTGCTAGGGTTAGGGTTAGAAATGGAATTGGGCCTATGATTAGGGTTAGGGCTCTGGCTATAGCTAGGCCGACTTTGATGCCCAGGTTGCGAAGCAGGTCCATGGTGAATGTTCGGGCAGCGGTTGGCGTTCGGGTGAGGTTTATTTCAAGGCTTGGGGCAAGGTACAGGTGGAGCCGCAGCCGTAGTATTTGCATGTAGTGCACTTTGGAGGGCGTGGCTCGTCTCCAAGGCTGTGTATGTTCCACTGTCTGTTGGGAACGTGAAGAAGAGGCTTAGAACTAAGGTTCAGACTAAATCCTGGGGCTCCCCTGTGTATTAGAGGGAGGCTGAGACCCCGGGATATGCCTAGGCCTGGGGTGCCCGGGCGTGTGAAGCTGGAGGTTTTGGTCAGCTCTTGGGCTTGGGTTTTGGCCGTCCTAAGGCTTGAAAAACAGCCGAGGAGGGTAGGCGAGGCTGAAATCGGGGCTCGGCATGGGCTTCTCCCTAATTTTCTTTTCTGGGCCAGTAGACGGGCTAGGGTTAGGCTTACAAATGGAATCTGGCCTAGTGTTAGGGTTAGGGCTCCGGCTATAGCTAGGCTGACGTTGATGCCCATGTTGGGAAGCAGGTCCTTGGTGAATGTTTGGGCGACGGTTGGCATTTGTGTCAGGTTTATTGCAAGGCTTGGGCCAAGGGGCAGGTCGAGCTGCAGCCCTAGGACTGGCACTTCGGGCCCTTTGGAGGGCGTGTCTCGGCTTCAGGGCTGTGGATGTGCCGCTGGCTAGTGGGAACGTGAAGGCGAGATTTAGACCTAAGATTCAGAGTAGGTCCGGGTGCTCCGCTGCGTATCAGAGTGAGGCCGAGGGCCCGGCATATGGCTGGGCCTGGGGTGCCTGATTGTGTGAGGCTGGAGGTTGTTGTTCAGCTCTTGTTCTTGTGTTTCGACCTAATTGGAGAAAGAGAGCCGAAGAAGGCAAGCCAGGCCGAATTCGGTGTAGGAATGGGTTTCTCCCTAGTTTTCTTTTCGTGGCCAGCTGGGGGTCTAAGGTGAGGGTTGGAAATGGAATTGGGCCTAGCGTTAGGGTTAGGGCTCCGGGTATAGCTATGCCAAGTTTGATGCCCAGGTTGCGATGCAGGTCCTTGGGGAATGTTAGGGTGGCCGTTGGCGTTCGGGTCTGTTTTATTGAATGGCTTGGGGAAAGGGGCAGTTAATCCAGTATCTAAGTATAATTTTGTTAACTATTCAAAAAAATTTCAAAACCTTATCTTCTCAGTTTTGATTAAACCTACATATCAGCTTTCAATTTTTTAAAGGCAAATCTATCTTCTTTAGTTTCTCAAAGTGAAAGCAATTATGTTGTTTGAAATAGTAATATGTGGAAAATATAATATCAAGGAAGATGCTCAGCAAGTTAGTACTGAAAATGTCATTAGTCAAATGAATTTATATTATCTCTTA
>PVKB01008126.1:0-21305 GCA_004027205.1 Ctenodactylus gundi | reverse complement strand
ACTTGAATGGTCTCTGTTACAATCTTGTGGTTTTTGCCTATAAAATTCGAGTGTGGATTGTGCTCGGGGCTTCCCCCTTTGTCTCCACTGCCCTGGAGTGGGAAGGCCCAGGCTCCAGCTGGCAATAAAGACTCTCGTGTGCTTGCATCGGTATCGCCTCCTGGGGTCTTCCTTGGGGTCTCGCAATCTGGGCACAACAAAGCCATTTCTCTTTTTAGAAATCATACTCTTTCTTTTAGTCTCAAAATTCTTGCTCATAAATAAAAGCTAAGATATCTCTGCATATCTAGTGTAGTTAATACAAGCAACGCATGCCAAAATCACTATTAAACACTCAGGTCAAACAACAGCTGGTTTTGACCTTTAGGCTTCAAGGTAAACTACTTTTAAAGTTGATATTGCATTATTTCTCAGGTTGCAATATTTTCGTGCTTCTATGTGTTTTGCCAAGCAAAGAGTGGTATAAAATATATTTTGGCTTTTTATCTCCCTAATTTCAGAACGGATCACTTCGTCTTTCCTCAATTCAGATTACCTTGGCAACCGTGTTATGGTTTGGACCTGCATTGTCGCCCAAAAGTCTCAAGAATTTGAATGCTGTGGAATGCCTATAGAGCCATGTGCTATTAACACGTGTAACCTGGTCAAGAGATGTGGGGAGCCGCCCTGAACCTGGGACATAGGTGACTCTATCTTGGCTTAAATCCACCGCAGTTAAAGCTGTTGGTCAGATCGTCTGATAGGCCACATTCCTCCAAGGACTTCTTGCTTAATTTTAACCCCTGGTGCCTGTGTCCACACTTAACCCCTGGCCCTGTGTCTAACAGGACATGACTCGCTCCCACTCCCCTCTTCAGAGCACAGATGGTCCTTCCTAGTATGGGAATGGAACTCTCTCCCACTACTCATTTTAATGTACAGATGACCTTTCCCAATGTGGAATGGAACGTTTAGATTTAGACCACCTAGTTGCCTGCTTACGCAGACAGGTTTCCTGGCAACCCTACTCCCCTTCCTCATTTTACCCTATATAAGCTTATGCGAGAAAAATAAAATTTGAGACTTGCTCAGAAAGCCTGTCTTGTCTCCATTCCTTTGTGTCTCTCTTGTCTCCCTCATTCGCGCGCCCCCTCCGCTAGGTTCCCAGTTGACCTACCCGGCGGGCCCGGGCAAGGAGAGGTGGGTCACGGGCATATGTTAGATTAGGGCCATGTAGTAGATTATCGGTACGTGGCACATATCCTGACATGTGACCTAGAATGCGTGGATCACTGGTGCTTAACCCAAAAAGGGTGGAACACTGAGCCTGACCTGGAAGCGGCAGATTACTGGGGCAGGACCTAGAAGACTATATGCTAGTTCTCTTCTTCCAATCTCCTTTGCTTCCTTTCCACCATGCCATGAATAGTTTCCTCTAGTAAGGCCGCTGCCATGTTCTTCTGCCATTGCCAGGTGCTCGTGACCAAAAAGAGACATTCTGAAACTGTAAGCTAAATAAATCTTTCCTCCTTTAAGTTGTGGATGTAAGGAATTCTATCACCGCAATAAAAAAACAATCATGAATAATTTTTTGAGATCAGATAAAAGTAAAATTGAGAACTCAATCCCAAGGGCATTGACCTTTCACATGTCCCATTAAAGACTGCAATTAAAAGAACATACAAAATTATTTTAATGGCCAAAAATGAAGTTTTTACCACAATAGTAATGCTTCCTCAATCATAGCTTTGTGACATTTTCCTACATTACCAAATTTGATTGACAATATAAAAGATTTTGACTTAACTTCCACTATTTCTCAGAAAATTCTACTACCAAAATGATTCATTTGCTCTGCAAATAATCATTGATTAAATACAATGTGTACTCTCAAAATAAAAAAGTGAAATAAAATAAAATAGTGAATAATAAAATAGTGAAATAACTGCAGCTTTGATCTATTCAGGTGTAAGGTAATATGTTGGTGTACATTAATATAGAGAAAAAAAGAGAAAAAAAAGAAACCTTTTTCAGTGATGTGTTGTATCTACTAATATTTTCCGATGTTGCCATCAGATTGCCGGGGGTGTTTTGAGGCTGAGAGTGCAGGAATACTCAGAATTTTAACTGAGATTTCTGTTGAGAACCTTTAAGAGATTTTTAAGAAATAGTCTAACAGAATTTATAAAATATTCTATTGGTCATGTCCTCCTGAAAAACAAGATACGTGGCACATGTCTATGAGTGTATGTGTGTGTCTGTGTATGTTTATGTGTGTGTGCACATGCATATATATACACAAATATCTCCTCTATCAATCCATCCAGGCACCTAATTGTCTATCCATTTAATAAAAAATTCTTGCTTATGTAGGAGGCATTGTGTCAAGGTTTCAAAACAGAGTAGTAGTAACAAATGGGCACAAATTTATACCTTCTTAGAGTTCATCTTTTCTTGTGAGTCAGATAATAAGGAAATAAGTAAGATAAAAATATCAATTAGTGAAAAGCAATAAAAATATTAATATCAAGAATAAGAAACTAGGAGCTTGAGGACTGGCACAGCAGTTAAATCACTTTCACAGCAAGCACGAGGCTCTGAGTATGATTCCCCAACACCACATAAACTGAGCATAATGTCCTATTCCTGTAATCCCAGCACTCAAGAAGCTGAGGCAGGAGGATTGCCATGAGTCCAAGACCAGCCTGGGCTTCATAGTGAATTCAGGACCAGCCTGGGCTATGGAATGATGTTGGGCCTCCCAAAGAAAAAATAGAATAAAAAAAATAATGAAGATGGATAGGGAACCCTTGGTAGTAGAGATAGCATTGCAATTTTGTCTCAGAGACTCACAGTGATGAGGAAATAGCCATGAAGATATTTGAGAGAGGAGTGAACAACTCTCAAGTTCCCAAGGCAGGAGCATGCATACTGTACTCAAAGAAGCTAGAATTACTGGAGTAACGGGGTTCAAAAGCAGAAAGAGATGAAAGGAGAGGATAGGAGACTGACATTTGATTGGAGAACTCACCTTTCCCATAAAACTAAGATGTGATGAGAAGTTGTAAAGGGGTCTTCGAACGAGAAGAATACTAATGCCATATGCCCTAATAAGGTCAAAGCTGGTTGATCTTCTAAGACCACATTGAAGAGAAACAAGCAGAGAGGCTGTGGAACCAGGTGGCATCTGAGTGGCCACACAGGAAATAGTGACAGGTACTCAGATCAGGGTGGTAACAGTAAAGATTGGAAGAAGTGTCAGATTATGGATGCATTAGTCAGCTTTCTGGTAATGTTACAAATAACAGAAGCAAATCAAGTTAGAAGGAGGAAAGGTCTATTTTAATTCAGAGTTTTGGAGGTTGTAGCCCATGATTGTGCAGAGCCATTGTTTTTAGGGTACAGATGGGATGGGAACACCTTATGATAGAAGGTGTATCTACTAATATTTTAGTCATACGGCAGAGAAAGGAGTTAGTTCGTGATCACTGTACATAATAGAGAAATTAGTCAGGTGTGGTAGCACATTCCTGTATTTCCACTCAGGAGGCTGAGGCAGAAGGATTTCCCTGAGTTCCAGGCCATCTTGGGCTACATAGTCAGTCCAGGTCTTGAACTACAAACCAAGACCCTGCCTCAAAGGAAAAAAATAAATAAAATAAAGGAAAAGAATCACAATCCTTTTGAAGGGCGAATCCTCAATGACCAGAAGATATCACACTAACTTCCACCTCTCAGAGTCCCCAACACATCGTCATAGTGCCTAGCAGATCCAGAATAAAAATGGTTATTTTCTGACTTTTGCTGTATATATTGCAGGGGTTCAAAACCAGAGTCCCCTACATGGCATGCGAGTGTTCTATCATGGCGCCACCCCCTGACATGACATGAAAATTTGCAAAGAAGAAATAAATACAAACAGGGTAGTCTTTTCAGGCCTGTCATATGAACCAATGACCTGAGAAGCTGTGAACTTCAGGCTGATGTCTTACCGTCCCCAGGCTGTGTCGGGGAAGCGAACAGCACACCTAATTACTCGGCTTTTATCCCAACATACCTGCTGACTTTTATAAAATGACCAAGAGAAAAAAAAAGTCTGTTCCACAAATAATCTAGCATACCTAAAAATTACCAAGAGAAGTTACACCTGGGTATTTTATTCCTTTTATGTCATTATTTCAAGTTTATATTTGCCTTGGCCAGATACTGAAATATGTGGCCTGGGACCCCACAAGATATCTAAAGCAAAATGGGGATTTCAAAAAGTAAGAATTTTAATAACATAATGCAAGGGAGAGACCATGGGCAATGGTATGAATATACAATTTTTTTCCAGTTAAAGTCAGATGCATTGCCAAAAAGTCACAGGTGTACACGGCATGAGATAATGAGAGTACGCAAAGTGAAGAGATTTGCACCAAGCTATCCAGCACGTTCACACGGTTGATAGCTTGGGCACCATTTAAATATAGATTTAGAAATACCAAAGAGCTTAAGAAAGGAGATATCAATAATCATTAAAACTCAGTAGGATAGTAAGGAAGGATAGATTAATGTGAGCCAAAAAACACCAGAAAGCTTCTGCTAAGCAGGCCTTGTCGTTTGTTTCCTTAGGAGATTTGATCATATTCTAACTTGAGAGGGATGAGGTAGAGTATTTAGCAACCTTACAGCGAGATGTAAATAAAATCACCACCAAATCACCTGTATCATTTTGAAATGAGTGCCAAATTTGTGTACACATGTGATTTCTCCTCTTCCAAACATTGTTTTTGATTTTCTACACACAGAGGAGCTCAATCCAGCAGCCAGGGCGCAACTGATAGACAAAATACCATTCTGCTTCAATCTCCTTCCACATCCGACTCTTACAAAAACCAAGAGCATCTATTTATGATTTTTCCAGGCGCTGAGGTTTTTTTGTGCTTTCCGTAAAGGTGCTTTGTGTGGGTCTTTACTCTGTCCTCTTTGTAATTGCCATTTGGACAGATTTATAGAGCACTCTTCTCAAACTCTGGTGAACTGATGCTCTTGCTAAAATCCAGCTTTCTGAACCCAGTCACAGATGTCTTAAACCCATTTCTCATTTGGGTAGGTTCAGGATTTTGCAAAGTAAACAAATATTCCAGCCAGCATTGAAGCTGGTGAACATCTGAACAGTTTAAAAAGTATTTCTGTATGCTTTTGTGTGTTCCATCAGTGGGGAAAATATCCCAAATATGGTAAAAAATGAACAGTCACCCTATGTGTCTACTACATGCATTAACTTGATGCAAATTGTAAAATGAAGACAATAATATTTAGCTGGCCCAATTCACAGATTACTAGATAATCATGTGACAGTACAGATATCGGTAGTTTCTTTATCAGGATTTGTATTGAGAACATGTAGAGCTTATTAAAATATAACTGCCTGCACCTCGCTGCTGTCCCATGGTACCAGAGTTCTTGACAATGTTGGCTGAGCGGGGGAGGGGTAACAATACTGACAACATTAGAATCCTTGACTAACAAGCTTAAGGCCTTGGGTCCCATCCTCCAACATCAGATACTTAGCTGGACATGGTGGCACAGACCTGTAATCCTGGCACTCAGGATGTTTAGGTAGGGGGATTGCTATTAAGTTCTAGGTCAGCCTGGGCTACATATTGAGTCCAGGGCCAGCCAGGGCTACAAAGCAAAGAGCAGTCTCAAAAGAAAATTTTGACAGTGTATTTTGATGACCCTTTGTCTTCTAGAAATTCTCTCTCTCTTTTTTTATTTTTTCCTAAATAGTCCAGGCTATCCTTGAGCTCATCCTAATCCCCCTACCCCAGCCTCCCAGGTGCGGGTGCTGGGTTTATTTGCCACCACACCCGGTTTTATGTGGTGCAAGGCAATAAAATTCCTAAACTGATGCTCTCTAGGGAAGTGCCTTCGCAGCTGTGCCACTCCTCCAGTCCCTTTTGTTTTCTTGTTTTACACCCTTATGATGAGACAAATCTTTCTGTGACTTCCTCAGAGAGAATACAGGAGTTAAAAAATTGATGTCTATAATACCAACACTGGAGGGCTGGAGAATTGTTGCAAGTTTGAGGCCAGCTTGAGCTAAATGGTGAGTTCCATTATCAGCCTGGAATAGAGAGGGAGATCTAGCCTCAAAAAGAAAGAAAGAAAGAAAGAAAGAAAGAAAGAAAGAAAGAAAGAAAGAAAGAAAGAAAGAAAATTTTTAAAAAATACTGGGACCAGTAGAGTATAGAGGTCATTTCCCCTGCCCCCGGCTTGGCCACCTGAGTAGAGCCACAGAGAAGACGGGGCAGAAGAGGAGGCAGGTCTGGCTCCCGCCAAAGGCGAGTAAAGTAGCAGTGTGGCTGGCCGGCAGGTCGCAGGCGACTGTCGGGGCGACCTCAAGCAACTCACTGCAGCGGATAGACGCGAGGCTCGGGGAATTACATGCCAAGAACAGGATGGCATGTGCCAGGCTCTCCACATTTCTAGGAATGAGAAGTCAGGCTGGTTCCCTGACCCCCATCAGAGGAACCACCCTGGAGAGGCCGCCAGCCGTGGAGCCGAGATCACGTGGGTGGATTTCAAGACCTACATGTGCCCAGCATGCCAAGCTGCCATGGACAAGCAAGCAGTGGTGCCAACTGTCCCACCTCGTCGTGGGCACTGCCTCCCTGATGCGGAACAGGAATGCTGTCTGCGCACAGGAGTCCCTGAGCGAGTTCTTTGAAATGCTGCCCTCCAGAGAGTTCCAGATCAATGTGAGAGGCTGCTAGTATGTCCCACACTAGTCCACGCCCAGTCTGATCACTGCCCTAGACGCCATTCTGGCCAGTGATTGCTTCTGGTTCCAGGATTGGGCCAGCCTGGGGCAGGGCCCCTTACCACATCCCTGTCTCTGCAGAGGACCCCACTGCAGCCCTCCGGAAGTGCAGAGCACACGGTCACTTTAGGAGCTGCAGCAGCTCCAGGGACAAATTGTGTGGAGCCTGACCATCAGCTTTTGTTGAATTCCAGGTTTCTCGAGTATACTTGTTCGTCATAGCTGCTGTTTAAAAGTAGTAAGCTTTCCTGTTTGCCCAGTAGACACCTGACTGTGGAGGTTCAGAAAAAAAAAAATCATGAGATTGTCAAACCTTTATAAATTTTGATTAGGCTAACTATATAATTTTATCTAGATAATTATTTCAGATTTTAAAATATAACCCGAATACATTTTATTTTTGTAGGTAGTTTAGGTTCTACCCCCATATTTCTTTTTCAAAGAGCACTTATATTTAGGCACTAGTTTTCTGTCTTGGTGACCTCCGTTCCTTTCTCTGAATCTGGGCTTCCATCAGGCACTATTTCCCTTCTCTACAGCAATCATGTAATGCTTGTTTGTTCATTCATTCTTTCTCTTTCCTTTTATGCCAACTGAAGACTGATTCTTTCAGCTTTTGTTTATGTGAACATGTCTGCATCACTCTTTTGTAAAGGATGCCATTACCTAACACAGAATTATGGAGATATTTTAATCTCTAGTCACCCTATCCTGCAAAAGCACATAGGGACATGTTATTCCTGTCTGAATATCCTTGTACCCATTGCTCAAATGTTGACTCATTTTCTTTTAACTGTTTGAAGATGACATTTTCTTTTCTTTTCTTCTTTCTTTCGTTCTTTTTTCTTTTCTTTTCTTTTTTTTTCTTTTTGAGACACAGTCTCACTCTGTAGTCCAGGCTGGTCCCTAACTCACCATGTAGCTCAGGCTGGCTATGAATTCACAGCAATCCTCTTGCCTACTTGCCTAATAGCCTCAGTTGTTTGGGTGAGAAGTTAGCAAACGCCATTTCTTGTTCCCCTTACCATGTTGCTTCTCACCACTCCTGCTGTTTATAGATATTTCTTACATTGATTCTTTGAAGTTTACTAGATAAAAACCAGACATGAATACACACGTATGTTCATTTATACTGCTATAGTTTTGACAAGATTTCCTATGCTGATTTTTATCAAATTTGAGAAATTTTTAGGCATTGCATCTTCAAAAATTATGCTGTCATTCTCACTTTTTCTTCCTTCTGAAACCCCAAATAAATGTGTGTTAGAGTGATGAATACTGTGGTACCTGACTCTGAGTCACTACTAACTGTTCTTTAGTCTATTGTTATCTTGGTTCTTCACGTTGAATGGCAACTCCTCATTCATTCTCAGTTCACTGATGCTTTTGCATCCTTACTCCATCCCACTGCTAAACCAGGCTGCCAGCCTGTCCAACACTAGGCCGCTAGTGGATTTTGTAACCTGATGTTGTACTATTCAGTTCTAATTTTTTTTTTTTTTTTTTGGCCGGGGTTGTTTTTTTGCTGTGCTTTTCATAGTTCTCCATTTTCTTTGACAGGTGCTTAATATTCAGGATTTTTTCCCCTATTTTTGATGTGTTTTCTTTAAAATTGTAGAGATATTTTAAAAGAGCTACTTAGAGCCTAGTAAATCCATCACCAGTGTCATATGAGTTTGATTTCTATTGTTTTTTAATAAATATAGGTTTTATTTTCCTCTTTCTTTTAACACACAGTATTATTTTCAATCAACTTTAAGTGTGGAATTAAATAGCTTGACAAATGTATGCAGCCCAATAACCACCATCATGACCAAGATGTAGAATATTTCCCTGTCCCCAAAAGGAGCTCTTATGCTCCATTGAGTCTGCATTCCATCCCGGCCCCAGGAAGCTAACAATCAATTTTACATTCCACTGCTACAGAGTGCATTTTGATTTTCTAAAGTTTCAGATAAAATTGTACTGTGTGTTCTCTCTCACCAGCTTTTAGACAAGAGCTCTGCCACTGAACTCTGTGTCCCTAGCCTTCTCGTCTATCTTCTTTTAGTAAATGTAACAGTTTTGTGACTCATCGATATTGTTGTACGTATCTACAGTTTTTACATTTTTGTCACTAACGCATATTTTATTATATAGATGTACCACTTTTCATTGGTAGAACCTTCGGTTATTTCTAATTTGAGGATTGTTTGACAACAGCATATTATAAGCATTCATGAAAAGCCAACACTGACAAGAGTTTTCATTTTTCTTGAGTCAATGCCTGGACATGATTGCTAAGTCATTTTTAAGTATGTATTTAATTTTATGAGAAACTTCCAAAACTAGACACAAAACAGAAACTACCAAAATGATTAACCAAAGTGTGGCATGATTTTCCATTTTGGCTTGCAGTTTGTGACAGTCACAGTGCGCTCCTCAGCAGCCCTGGCATTTCGCTTCTCTCTGGTTGATATTAGCCATTTAAGAGCATTAAGGAAGTGATCATGTTGTCCTTCTGGTCTCACTGGAATAAATCTCTAACAATCCCTCTCTGTTTTGGTTTGAACCCCTAATCAAAGTTTCTCTTTGGTAAACTTTGGATAGTCCCATTCTGCACATGTGAAGATCAGACCTCGGGCCTTAACTCCTGGAAACTCCCTAACGTGTTCACAAAGCCACTCTCCGTAACTTCCTTCTCTCTGGTGTCTAGTCACATGAATTCCAAATGCTTGAGCCACTATGGACTCTGACTTCTGTCTCATCAGCTCAGTGACCTTGGCTAGAGAAGTACAGTACAAGCTGAGGACTACAGTTATTATGAAATACACCTTAAACTATAGTTCATGATGCCTCCTGTGAAATACCTAAAATCAGTTACTCATATAATTTACCTAATTGTAATATTATTATGGCGAAAGAGCTATCCTCATACTTGTTAGTCTATTATAGTGAGAAATAGTTCTGCAAGCTTCATACTTTTCTCTTTACACCTAATGTCAAAAATGTTACCCTATCATGATATTCTTCTATTTTTTTTTTTTCATTTTTCTGGGATCTTTGAATCTGCAAAGTCATACTCCTCAATTCTGTAAGTTGATTTACTTCAGATATTCTTTTTCCTTATTCTTTTTTTTTTCTGAAACTCCATTTATTCAGATTTTAGATTTACTGAAATTATTCTCTATATTTTAAGGAAAACCCCCTAATGTATCTCATATATATAATATATATAAGCTAAAATATGTATATATATATATATATATATATATATATACATGATAAACTAAAATGTGTATATTAGTTATATATACATATATATATGTCTTCTCTTTATTTTTAATTTCTGTGATCTTTCCTTACTGTTATCTTCTAAATTGAGTATTGATTTTTTTTCAAAAAAGGCATGCCTCATATTTAATTTCTAAGATCTATTTTTATCCTGTAAATGTTCCATTTAGAGAAAAGTCACTTTTTCTTGATAGAATATCTTATCTCACAAAACATTAAATATATTTGTACATTAAGTGAATGTTGTCTAGTATAACCTTTTTTATTCTTTAAATGATTTTTAATGATACATTTGCTGTTTTCTCTATGATTGCTATGTGGCTTAATATACACATTTTAGTTTATTAGGCCTAACTTTAAGTATATGCTACCTTGATCCTATTGAAGTATAGAAGTATTAATCCCATACAACCCTATTATTTCTCCTTTATTCTGTTTTTCTTTTCTTTTTTTTTTCTTTTTTTGAGGCAGGTCCTTGCTCTGTTGTCCAGGCTGATCCTGACCTATATAACCCAGCATGGCCTCGTACTCATGGCAGTCTTCCTGCCTCAGCCTCCCAAGTACTGGGATTACAGGCATGTGCCGCCATAGCCAGCTCACATGGTGCTGGGGAATCGGACACAGGGCCTTGTTCCAACTACACCCTCAGCCCTCTTTTCTCCTTTTTATGCTGCTGACATATTAGCTTTATATGTGTTACAAATTCATAAATTCATTGTTCTACTAATTGCCTTATACAATTCTACATAGCATAAAAGAAAAAAATTAAAATGTGTATGCATATCAAGCGTGCTATATTAATTTCATCATCCATTTCTGTTTCTATTTATCACTATGGATTTGCCTTGTCATCTGGTCTCAACTCCTTACCCCAGTATGATGTCACATTTATCACCACCTTTGTTCTATTATTATCAATTTATTGTGTTTCTATATGTTATAGGCCCAACAAGATAAGCATGATTTTTTTATAGTTTGTCATACAAGGGATAATGAAGTTACAGTGAATGCTTAATTTTTAAAAACTATATTGTGACAAAAGACACATTGCCATTAATCTCCCTCAAAAAATACTTGAGGCCTGGAGGAATGACACAGCAGTTAAAGCGCTTCCCTTGCAAGTGCAAGACCGAGTTAGATTCCTCAGCATCACATAAGCCCTGTGCGGTGGTGTATGCCTGTAATCCCAGCACTCGGGAGGCTGAGACAGCAGGATTGACATGAGTTCAGGGCTAGCCTGGGACACACAGTGAATCCAGAAGCAGCCTAGGCTATAAAGCGAGACCCTGTCTCAAAAAGAAAAAAAAAAAAAAAAAAAAAAAAAAAAAAAAAAAAAAAAAAAAAAAAAAAAAAAAAAAAAAAAAAAAAAAGAAAGAAAAGAAAAGAAAAGAAAAGAAAAGAAAAGAAAAAAGAAGAAAATACTTTAAACACACTTATCTCGTTGTCCTTGCCATTTTCTGAAGTAGCTCTGGAATTTTTTAAAAATTTATTTATTTTTTTTTTTGTGAGCATCTCCTACAAATGTACAAATATTTCAATGTGTCCTCATCGACTTTATTCACCAAATCTGGCACCATGTAGCTTCTGGCTCTTCCCCAAAGTCAAAATGACCGTGAAAAGCAAAATGTTTTGAAATTGTTTGAGACATCAGACAGCCAAGACAGTGCAAGTTAAAGGCATTCAGGGAAGAGGACTTCAAAATTTGCTTCTAAAGTGTCAAGAACCATTGGATAAGTAATTTTAAAGTGAGGTGGGTATCTTGAAGGGAATCAGTGGCAACTTGTCTTTTGCTGTAAATTTTATTGAGTATGCACCATATCTTTCAGTCATACTTAAATCAGTTAAGGGGAACAGACGTATGTGTTTATATTATCTTTTATAATTACATAGTTATCTTTACAAATGCCCTGTGGTATTATTTGAGTATTTGAATCTGATTTGCTTTCAGCCTAAAGGACTTCATTTAGGTATTTTGTAAGATGGATTTTCTAGCAAGAACTTCTACTTTTTGCTTATTTGGAAGTGTTTTTGTTTTTCTTTCACTTTTGAAGATTTTTGTTCTGGTTTTCAAATTCCTGATTGAAAAATTATTTTTATTTCAACATCTTGAGTATCTCATCCCTTTACCTCTAGCCTATTGGCTCTGGTAGGAAATCAGCTAAAAATCTTATTAAGATTGCTCATATGCACAATCAGTTTTCTCATTTGCAATTTTCGTTCTTTCCTTGCTGCTTTCCAGAACTCTTACTATGATGTCTCTACATATGAAGGTTTTTATTTATTCCAGCAGGTGTTAGCTGAGTTTCTCTGATTAATGGATTTTTATCAAATGCATTCTTTTAGCATTTGTTTGATTTTTTTCTTGTTTCTCTTTCCCTTTTTTTCTGATATTCCCATTACACATATGTTGGCACTTAATGGTGTCACTCATTTTTGTCTTTTAATCATTCTTTTTTCTTCTATTTTTAGATCTTTGAAGTCCATGAATTCTTTTAACTGCTCAAATGTACTATTAACCTTATCTAGGATTTTTTATTTTTATTTCATTTGTTCAACTGTAGAATTTCAACTATAATTTCAACTATAGAATTTGTCTCCTTTATTTTATTTTATTGTTTATATATCCATCCAGTTATATCTTCTTTGGGTATCTTTCTTTACTTTTTAAGTTATGGTTTCCTTTAGTCTTGGGAATATGTTTACAATGGGTTGGAAAATCTCAATTTTCTACACCATCTGTGCATAAAACATTTCTGTTGTTCAGGTTTTTTTTTTTCCTACTATCTAAGTCAAACTGTCCTTTTTTGGTATATCTCATAATTTTTTATTAAAACGTGGACATTATAGCTGGAGGCAGCAGTTAGAGCACTTACCTAGCAAGAACAAGGCCTTAAGTTCAACTGACCAGTGCCACATAAGCCAGGAGTGGTGGTGCACACCTGCAATCCCAGCATTCAGGAGGCTGAGGCAGTTGGTTTGTGAGGATTTTGAGTCCAGCCTGGGTTACGGAATTCAGGACCAGCCTGAAATTGGGAGTGAGATTCTGTCTCAAAACAGAAACAGAAATAAAAACAAACAAACAATAAAAACCTAAACCAAACCCTGAATATTATAAATAATACATTGTAGCCAGAAGTGACATTGGCCCATAACTTTACTAACTTGTTCACTTGATTTGTTGTACCTGTTTGTCTAATGACTCGATAAGTTATTTTCAGGAGATCTGTTTCTTTTGCAGTTCGAAGACTGATGTTGCTCATCACAAAATGCAGCCAGGACCATGAATATTTTCTTAGCAGTGACAATTTTTCATTCCATTGTTTTTCATTATTTATTTATTTATTTATTTATTTATGGCATTGAACCCAGGGTCTTCACGTTGAGCTGCAACCCCAGGTCTTTTCTTTCTTTCTTTTTTAAACTTTTGATTGCAAGACGGGGGTTTGCTAAGTCGCCGTGTTAGCCAGGTTGGGCTCAGACATAAGATCCTCTTGCCTCAACGTCCCAGTGCGCTGGGATTATAGGCCCGTGCCACCTGTGACAGTGGTTTTGCAAGGTTTTCCTCAACTGTTTTTTTCCCCTTGTCTATATGATAAAGTGTTCACCTTTGTTGATGTCATCTCAGCTGCCAGGAGGACTGCCATGATTTCTTTATATATGTATTAGTCATTATTATTTCGGCCTTAAGGAAATGTTAGATAAAGCCCTTTGCACCCCTTTTAATCTGGTTTTCTGTTTTTTATTAACTTGTAGGAGTTCCTTTTATATTTGGACATGTACATTTTCTAAGATTAGCCACTGCAACTACATGCCACTGTTCTGTTATTTTCAGCTATGTTCTGAGGTATGAACTTTTCCTCATTATGATCCAATTAATAATGGGCCACTTTTCAGTGTTATCATTTGAAACCAGTTTGGGAGATTTGAGGAGTATTCTTTCCAAAAGTTTCTTTGGTAAATCAGCTGGGATATAGTTTTTATCTTATTTCTGTCACAAAAGTACCATTATTCTTCTTAATTGCTTACCACCAAAATGTTCATTGTTTCAACAGTGCCTTTATCTTTGTGCATCCTCCACTTTCCGTTGCTAATAGACTTACCTCATTTGGAGTTTCAAAGATCTCCAATCCCATGATTTGACTCTCTTCTGGGTAATGTCTGTTTCATTGGCCCAGTGCTGAAGATGGCTTAGCTTTGAGTGATACACATACTTCGTGGTCTGAGAGCTGAATGAAGGTCATAGTTCTTAGTTTTTTTGACCTGTCTTTCGCACTCTAAGTTAGTTTGCATAAGAGGAAGGGAGTGGTCATTATTGTCAATATTTATAAGATACTTTCTTTAACACATATTTACTAATTTGCTGCATGCTCTTATGACAATTCCCAGAGTATTTAAAAATTGTTTTAAATAATCTCGATACATTTTGGTTGTTTCTTGGCAGATGATTCAGTCCTTCACATCAGCATTCTGAATTCACTTTTCCTTCAAGAATATGTCTTTAAAATGTTTTGTTGCCTGGAATTCCTGATTTCTCTCTTTAGTTTGAATCTTTCTGGAAAGACATGTAAACTTAACTCCTTTTTTGGTATTTAGGAGTACTATATAAAAGAGTCATTAGAATTTCTGTGTGAATGTATCAAGAATGTTTCAAATAGATTTTTATATAAGGTGATTAGACCCAAATATTTCACAGGCAAATTTATAAATATGTGCGTCTCTATGTCTTTTGTCAGTCACTATTAGAGAAGCAATTCCCACATTCACTTCAGTTTCCAGAGTGATACTGGCAGTCAGAGCTAGGAGAAACATTCAGCTGGACGATACCCTCTCTGTTCAGATTTCTTTTCAGCATGGTATCTTTTAATCGATTTCTTCTGGCTCATCATTTTCAGTAAGTAAGCTTTCAGTCTTCTTCCACAAGTTGGAAGGGTAGTGAACGGACAAACAGTGTTAAGTATGTGCCGTGGGAATTCAGGTATCTTTGAAAAATTTTCATAACTAATCCTCCAATTTTCAGTATCTAACTTACAACTCCTACCTCATGAGTTCAGGGTGCTTCCAGTTACTCAGCCTTTTTCTGCATTATTGCACCAAGAGGCATTGGATGTTCCTTATTATTTCGGTTTCACTGGTATCATTTTAAATTTCGTATTATCACTACCATGAAATTTTGGGTATGAATAAAAGGGAATTATAAAATATGTATACATTGTGTAATGCCTTATTTGAGATAAAAGCATATATGTGATGTATTCCTTACCCTCTCATCAGTTGTTTCCATTGCTTGGTTGTTCTGAACAGGGAGGTGTAGGCGTCCTTTGAAATAATTGCTTATTTTCCTGTGTACATACCCAGGAGTATGATCGCTGTATCACACGGTAATTGCAGTTTTCTTCCTCAAAAGAATCTCCATATTGTTTTCTAAAATTGCTTTACAAAATTACATTTTCACCTACAGTGCATAATGATCCTTTTTCTCCACGTTCACACCGACACTTCATCTTTTTTATTACAACCATTCTTACTATGGGGAGATGATACCACATTGTGGTTTCGATTTGCATTTCCTTTATTATTAGTGACATTAAAATCCTTCATGTACTTATTAGTCATTATTATTTTGTCCTTAGGGAGATGTTAGATGAAGCCCTTTGCACCCTTTTAAATCAGGTTTTCTACTTTCTATTAGCTTATAGGAGTTCCTTTTATATTTTGGACACGTACCTTTTCTAAGATTAGCAAATGTCCCCACTCTGTTCTTTGGCTTTTTCACTGTGTTGGCAGTTGGGTGTGTGCATGTGCGTGTGCGTGTGTGCATGTGTGTGCGCGTGTATGTGTATGGCACTGACTGAGCAAAGTGAGCCTGTGAGAGCAAATATGACCCTATGCCTCAAATCTACAAACAGTAAATGTGTAACTATTTAAAATGTCTGTTTCATCTATTATGAAAAATAACCACCTTTCAATTTAATAGTTGCATACTATTTTTATGCTCTGAAATATTTATAAAAGCAGTCATTTTAAATTATATATGTGCATACAACTAATTTTTCTCTTGATTGGTAATAGTATGTTATGACTCATAATAATTACAGAAGAATCTCTAAAAGGAACTCAAGACTTAACTGATATTATATAGAGTTTTTAAGTTTATTTTCTAGAAATAAAAATTGAAAGATAAGTTTCACTCTATAGAGTGACAATAGTCTAGTATACAGTAGAATAAAAGTGAATGAGAAGGAAGTAATAGCAGGGGTGTTCTTTCTGTCATGCTAGAAATCCCAGGACAGGAGTTCGTGGTTGAACACGTATTTGTTCTACATGAGGGAGACAATTTTTATGCTTTCAAAATGGATGCTTAACAAAAATTTTCTATTATTTTGCTACTTGAGAAAGTGAGCCAACAATACTACTGAGACTTGTAGTAGATACTTTGGTGTTTGAAATTAATAGCTAAGTTCATTCAATTTTTCATGTTATTCAGTATGTCGCTATAGTTTGTGTTTCTCTAAATAAAACTTCTGTAGATTATGTTTATCCACCTTTTCCTTTTATAATGTATATGCAATAAGTAAAATCCGACTGACTTAACAAGTCATACAATGGATATAACTCATTATGTTTTATTAATTATATTCTTGTTAATCTAATGATATGGAACCACCTACACATGGAAAACAGGGTCCAGAACAAAACTAAAACTCCTACGCTGTGCCAAATGCCATAGGCTGACTGTAAAAGAAGTGAGTTGAATGATTCTATTATCCTTTTAAGATACTTACTGTGAGTGTCACTTAGCAGTAGCAGTGGCACATTATTCAAAATGGCAGATCTTTACATTTTCAAACCATACCCGATCAGGTGACCAGACAAGGGCAGAAAGGGGGGGAGAAAGGATCAAGGATATGACGTTGTGATGAACTTGGCCCTGAGCCAATGCCTTAGATCTTCTCGGGATGATTGTGAATCCTGCCAATAAAAAAAAAGGCAGGGGGAGGGACCCGTGACCTATGGATTTACGTTGGTACCGACCACGTTTTTGGTGTGCCTCTCTCCACTTGCATGTAGGAAGGTCACCCTTTTTGCAAAAAGAAACCGAAAGCCTCAAACCCTGTCACCCATGCCTCCCATGTCCGTCCTTTGTTTGGACAGGAAGATTTCTACGAGCCATTTCTAACACGTGTCAAGAAAAGGAAAAGTTCTGAGCTCTAAAATGATTTTAGGTGGGAAATTCAGCAGTACTTTTGTACAACCTTGGCAAAAAACAGATTAAAATTCACGATGAAACAAAAAAGCCCCTATCTTTTCAGGAAAAGAATAGAATATGTTAAAGGAAGGAATAAGTATAAACTAGTCTAGAAATAACTTTTTAATTTTAAGCCTTCAGTAGTTCATTAATATTTACTGTTCACCTCCTCACATCCATTAGGATAGCTGCCATCAGGAAAAAGAGTAAATATAAAAATGTCATTGAGGATGTGGACAGACTGGAACCTTGTGTAGGGTTAATGAATGGGAAATGGTGCAGCTGCTATGGAAAACAGTTTAGTGTTCGCTCAAAGCATAGAACACAGAATTACTTGCCATGGCACTCAGCACTTCCATTTCGTGTATCATTAGAATAACTGAAAGCAGCATCTTGAACTTTCATTAAAACTTTGTCCATCCATAGTAGTGCAAAGGTAGAAGTGACCTGAGTATCAATCACATATGCATAAAGTGTGACACAGGCATATGATGGAGTATTATTCAGATTTAAGGATAAAAATTCTGACGTGGTACAGCACTCATGGTCCTTGAGGAAAATATAAAGTTAAATAGCAAATGTGAGCATGATAGTACACATCCGTAATTCCCACAACTCAGGAGGCCGAGGAAGATTGCAAATTCATGGCCAGCCTGGGCAATGTAGTGAGATCCTGTTTCAAGGAATATGGGGATCACAGCAACAGAGTGGGAATGGGGAAATGAAGTATAAATGTATGCAATATGCAATATGTATTGGAGCTGATTCCTCGAGTTGAATATAGTCATTAAATATCATAAATGCACAGTAATAAAAGTGTGACAAAAAATAGATTACAGGAAGAGGCTGTTACTAATGTTAGAACATTTGCCTAGCATGGGCAAGGCTAGGCTTAATCTTTAGTACAAAATAAAATAACATATGAAAAGTAAAAAGCCAATCACTAAAGGACAAACACCATACTTTTACACACAAATGGTACCTACAGTAGGAAATTCCTATCTACAGAAACAGAATGCTCATTTCTATAGGCTGAGGAAGGGCCCAATGGGGAGTTGTTTAATAGGGGTGAGTTTTCAGTTGTGCAAGGGAAAAAGATATCAGTCATATAATACTGTCAATGCAATTATCACTTTGGACATGTACATTTCTAAATTATTAACAGTAAATTTTAAGCTATGCATATTTTATCAAACTAAAAAATTAAAATATTACCATTCAGTCCATGTGTCCTGTGGAATGCAAAATACATTAGGAGTTAACAATGTAGATACGTGAAGACATAATTACCCTCA
Organism: Ctenodactylus gundi; assembly: GCA_004027205.1. Lineage (NCBI taxonomy): Eukaryota > Metazoa > Chordata > Mammalia > Rodentia > Ctenodactylidae > Ctenodactylus > Ctenodactylus gundi. Next base: position 2,704 of record PVKB01008126.1, on the reverse strand, counting down.
AAAATGTAGCAAAAATAGACAGGCAAACACACAATATTCGTGTATGCTTGTGGGAAGATCCCATGGAAAGAACACCTACATCACTGTGGAGTAGTCCTGGAAGTTTGTCAGAAATAAGACTGAGGAATGAACCAAAAATCAATTTTTTGAAAAAATTTTCCACAGTAGTTGCATCATCATGAGAAAATGTCTTAATCTCTCTGGATCTTACTTTTCTCATCAAGACAAAAGGAAATGTTCTGTCCGAGAGCAGTTAGCAGTTGCAAGGATTAAACGAGCACAGCTATAGTTGTAGCTGTGGTTAGATATAAATTATCCTAGCAGTCTCCGGCACACAGTTATCACACAACTGGTGTCTGTTACAAGTAGTTTTGACCCCTTTGTTAACACTCTTGTTTTCTCTAGTACCCACTTTCTCAGCAATGTTTTGACTTCCCCACTGCCTATCCACCACGCCACTGTGCTCTCTGTTCCCACTTTCTCTGGCCAGTCCCACATTTCCTGCTTGGACAACTGCAAAGTTAAAATCTTCCCTGATCTTATTGTTGCCTTTTAAGTTACAGTAAGTATTGTTATGGTTATTCATATTTTCAATCTCAAGATGGGGGTCTCCCTGTGTTGCCCAAGCGGGCCTCGAACTCCGGGGCTCAAGAGATTCTCCTACTTCAAACTCCTAAGCACCTGGAACTGTGTGTGCTGAGGTGCCTGATTTTTTTTTTTTGGATGTTAGGATTTTGAGTTCCCTAAAGACCAGTTTATATCATGTCACGCTTTTCTTTAAGAATCCTGAAAGCTTCTTTTGTCCAAAACAACATCCAAACTCCTCAGCACGCTCCTCTGAGGCCCCCTAAGTTGAACCTTCCTTTGTTCACACTTCCTTTTTATTCTGACAGTGTGTAATGCGGTCCATTATCTCACCATAATGCACTGCTTTCCATTTCCCTCATCCTAGGGCGTTTTCAACATTTTGTGCTTTTATACAGAGCATTTCCTTTGGCTGAAATGTCCTTTTTCACCTTTTAAAATTATTTCGTCTTTTTTCATTCTACTCAAAATTTTACCTCCCAAGAGTTAATTGTTGAATACCAGTTTGCATTGCAGTACTATACTTTATCCCCCTAGCATTAAATTTCCCTTATCCAAAAGCTACAATTTAAGCTCAACGTGGTCTTATTCCCCATAATTTGAATCATTCTAAGTCCATCTCTATTTTTTTTAACAAATATCTGTGGGTCCAAAAACGTTTTCTCTTCCAACCAAAAGCCATTTAACTCCTCCATTCCTACCATGAGCCTCTCAATGTGCTGGCTCCTAACGCTCCACCTCCCAGAGTACACCCATAGTTACAAAACTGTAGTATCTTCACTGTTCCTTGAACTCTGCCTTATTAAGACCACTTAAGTTGTGTTTATCTTTTAATTTGCTTCTTAAAAATACAGTCTCTTCCATGTATTTCCCATGTCTGGTATTGTTCCTCATATAGTGGATTTTGGATCTTCTTTAGATAGTTTAAATTTTGAAGTCAGAAAAACACTTAGATCTTAGAAATTATCTTAATCTTGTCAACTCTTTGTAGAACTGATGAAATTGTAGGTCAGAGTAGAGAAAGATGTTGTCTAAGACAGCTTAGTTATAAAAGACAAAAAAGGAATTTATGATGAAAAATTTTGGGTTAATCTATTTCTAGCTAAGGTTGTTTCTGATGTAATTTTAAGTTTGTGAGATAGATCTTAGCGTATTTAAAGAATGCATATCCTTTGCCCCATTTTTCAATCGGGTCTTTGATTCTGAGGGGTTTATTTTTCTTTAGTCCCCTCTATGTTCTAGTTTTGAGCCTTCTGAGGTACTGGTGGTGAATATTTTTTCCCGTTGCGTTGGTTCTCATTTTGCACTGCTCCGAATTTCCTTTGCAACGCAGAAACTTTTTTAACTTGACATAATCCGATTTGTTAATTCTGGGGGCTATTTCTTTTGCTGTCTTATTAAGAAACCCCTTGCCTACACCTAAATCTTTTAGATATTTGCCTAAAGACAGAGAAGTTTGAGGCTTTTGTAGGTAAATAGATGCAACTTGAGACCATCATGCTCAGACAAGTAAGTCAGAAGCAGAAGGTTAAATATCGAATTGTTTCTCTAATATGAGAAACCCAGATCACAATTATTTCATAGAACTAATTGAGGGGAGTAACGGGAACCGGAGGGGAAGGTGTAGGAGTGGGAGGGCCTAAAAGGGACTGGATAAGGATCTGTAATTTTGTCATGATATGTATACGTACAAAATACTATGACTGCAAACAATGGAACTAAATTGTATAGATTAAAATGAAGACACGACAGGTTTATATGTTTTACCAAATTGAAAAAAGAATGACACAGTGAAGGGAACCAAGAATTAAAGACACAGACCAGCAAAGGTTAAATAATTAAACTAGTCTGGAGTTTGTTCTCACAAAGGAAACAGATAGTATCTTTGTCTGGCCCCCTGGGATGAAGAGACCTTGCCTGCAAACAGGAAGGATTGGAATCTCAGGTAGTCTTTTGTTTTACAGTCTGAGATGATGGGCCCTTGCCTGCAAACAGGAAGGGCTTGGAGTCTCAGACAATCCTTGTTTTGCCATCCAAGGTGAGCCACTGCCTGCACACGGGAGGGGCTGGAGGTCTCCTGCAAATGAGGGCCTCTCTTGGCTTGTGACAAACAAATGCA
>PVKB01008125.1:0-21305 GCA_004027205.1 Ctenodactylus gundi | reverse complement strand
ATAAAGTAAACTCATCACCTGTTCATGTATTTTAAAGCAAAAATATTTAACTTATGTGCGTGTGTTTTGTTACTCTATTTCTAAAACATGAATGGAACCTATAATCTCTAATTTATTATGTAATTAAATATTCACACTAAAATAAAGATTAAAATGTTTTCAATATTATACATAAATTTTAACAAGTTTATTAAATTATCCAAAAGTAGAACTTACTCATTTTAAGTAGCTGTTTCTGTTATATGCCAATAAAAAAGTAAAACATTTTGTGTTTATGATCAAATATCTGTTTATAGTTATAGTAATATACAAGTATTGATTTAGTATATTTATTCATTCATTTATGATAATTATCAATGAACATAACACTATGAAAGATAAAATTGAGGAAAATGTGTGTAGAATTTCAAATCCATCGCCTCGATACATTTAGTGCTCAATAAATTTTATGCAACACTATTTCAAGGACTGTATATAGTTGTTAGGTAAGTTGTAGTGAGACAAACAGAGTAAAATAGATTATTCCCATGAATTCCTTGAACACTGACTCTCAAGCGGTCATAAATAAAATATCATAGATCTTCATTATATTTCTAAAAATCAGTAGAGATTTAGTGAAGTGGTAGATAAGTTTTTGTTTTTCACAGCATTAGATGCCTATGCTATAAGAGCTTCAGCTAGGAAAACAAAAAAAAAGAGGAAAGAAAAAATGGGAGCTTTAAAAAAATATTCAGGACACATGAATTCAGAGAATTCTGGCATGCAAGCCTGATAAAAGACATTTTACACTTCCTTAATTTTTTTTTTAATAAGAAAGTGTTGATTGTAAAGTAAAAGTCAATTTTTAAAGGAGTAGTTCAAGTGGAACTGCAATTCCAAAGGAACAAAGGAAGTTTGAGAAAACTGCCAGTAAGAATAGTTTTATATTCAAATTACTCCCTGTTCAATTTAGAAACAAGTCATGTCATGATTGCATATCGGGCAGGGTTCAGCCAGAGATATGGCGCTAGTAAGATCGGTAGGTTCCCGATACACTGACAGAGATTGCAGGTTTGGGGTGAGGCCTGGAGACACAGTGGAAAGTTTGCCCCAGTAAAACAGCCAGAGCTCTCAGGTGTGAGTAAAGGTGATGTGCCCAGACATGAATTCTTCTTCATGGGACCTATCTTCAAGCTTTCAAACTGACTGCAGAGCACCTACAATATTTCTTCTCCATAGGGAATTTGTAAATAAAAATAAACAAATTCCCTATGGAGAAGGAGAAGAAATATTGCTTTTCTATGCCTTTCGATTTCTAGTCCTTAAATGCAGCTGTCACATAAGACACTCAAAGTTTAACTACATTAATTTCTATAACAATAAACAATATATCTCAGCCCTATCTACTGATTTATCCTTCAGGTATCTTATTCTATGTTCTTAATTTTGAAAATCATGTCTTTCATTCTGCAAGGCTGTTATGGACTTAGAAATACATAATTCCAAATGAATTCTTTTTTTGCCATAACTATAATTTTTGATTTGCTATTTTGTCTAAGAGCTTCCTCAAAGTATCATTCTCATACAGTTTTGAATATGAATTTTATAAATTTCACAATACATTTTTGAGAGTGAAGAAAATTTTAATTATTTTGTGAGTTTTGGAAATGCTATATCGTTCTCAACAAAACTCTTGAAATGACTCAACTGTGAGTAAATGTACCCAGCCCAAATTCATTGAGTTTAAAAGCAAATATATATTTAATATTATTTATCTTCTGTTGTATTTTAAAACCATTCCACATGACAACTTTTTAGGCTTCTGTATGGTTAAATATTTATGAGCATGAAAGTAAAATACACTCCAAATAGTATATGCTAAAGGACAAGCACAAGGTAGGTAAGTTTAGGAAGTTAAAAGCAAAAGATTTCTAAGAGACAGAGAAGTTTGTCACCTCTAGAGTCCTTTGCCTCTCTTCAAAAAGGTAATTGTCACTTTTCCCATAAGACACTTGGAAGGCAGGGAGTCTATCAGCACATGCTCAGAGCTAATATCCTGTTTACCTCTTTAATTATTAAGATTAAAATACATAAAACAGGTAAAAGACTAAAAACAGAAAAACTATGAAATTAAATAGTTTCAAATCCTTGAGAAGTTTTAAAGTGGAATAATTTTAAAAAGTCTGAGAAATAGGTTGATTTTAAATTTGAATTTGCCTTTAGCATAATCACTAAATTGCTTAAAGAGACAAAGTTATATGATGTAATATTGTGAAAAAACTTACGAATGTGAGGCTTGGAATAGAAGGCAAGGGATCATAGAAAGGTTCAGAGATTCTAAAAGTTGCCTTTCTATTGGACCAGATTCATGACTAATATTAATGATCTTTTTTAAACACTACATAACATGAAAGTTTTAAGCTTTGCATATTTATTTTATTATCATTTGCTCCCTATGAAAATTTTCATTATGAATTATGGAGTGCACATATCATGTACATAAACAATATACACTAATAATAAAGTTACGAGTCTTCTGAAATTATCCTAAACCTAGTACCTATTAAAAAATTAATTCAAATTATAATGCCAATTCTTCTTGGCACGTTCCAGAATGATGCTCCCACTATCTTTCTTAAAATAATCACTACCTCAAGTTTTTGTGGATGAGAGTGTGCGTTTACAACAACCTAAGAATGCTTCCCTAACACTGATGTATGTGATTTTTTTACCTGCCTGAAATCTATGTGTATAATTGCAACAAATGATTTCCAATGACAGAATAAATTCAATCACTTCAACAACAGGTTAGTTCTTATAAATACTTGATGTGAGTGGAAAATTAATAAATAAAGACAACACTGTTTGAAATACTTACTTAGATTTGATGATTTTCTCTTCTATGTGTATTATTTTCTAACAAACTTTTGAATTTCTTTAAAAAAGTTTATAATATCTCTTATGTAATTTTGTTTAGCTTCTATATTTTTACTTTTATTTTTGGTTTTGTCTCTTATTTTCACAAATTTGTATGTGCATATCAATCCGGAATTGTGTATTTTTCTTGGGAACTAAATTTTATTATGAAAATTTTATTTCATTAGATAAGCTTTCTCACTAATGTTAATATTGTACCTCATTATGCAGGCTTCTTTCTTCCTTTTCCCCAGATTCTGGTTTCTGCTAATTCAGCGGCAGGAATTGGTGCAGACAGCTCCTGCCTCGTCATCGCTTTTACTTTTCTTTCTTCGTACGTTTTCTTCCCAACTTCCTGATTCCTCTTTCCTTCTCTACAAAACTCGTCTCCTGGTTTTATGCTAACCCTCATTTATTAGCGCTAATATTTATTTATACTATGGTTAACACATATCAGACAGACCGTGTGATAGTTAGGCTTCTGTTTCTGATTCATTTTGCTAAGCACAATTGTCTCAAGTGCATCCATCCATTTTCCTAAAGTATCAAACTTTTATTTCTTTATAGCAGGGAAGCATGATTCTATATTCTGAAATATCATTTATCTGTCATCTATCTTTTGATCCACTCATCCAACTGTTTTGGGAGAGAGTAAGGACTCAAAACTCAGTATTTAAAAATGTGTCAGTTACTAGAATTGTTCAGTGAAAACTGAATAATAGGCTAGTGTATACAATGTATGATAGAAAAAATTTATTTAAAACCAGTTATTTGAATTAGTGATATATGTAGGATCCCCATCCTTTTAAAAAGCAGATATTTAAAACACTGAGCTTGGCAACCCTTTTCTAGTACTGTGTGTTAAATTCCATGTCATTTTTGGCATTTCAGAAGGATGACATTTGTTTTCTTTTCTAAAGCTAAATTCCCATCATGATTTTGTCTCCAATGTTAAGTAAGATTTAAAAAATCCTAAGTGTTTTGGTGCAGAAGTTCAAAATGTGTGCTTACCTGGAATTTCATTTAACTTTTCTTAACGGCTTCTCTAGAACTTTCTCTTTTTTTTTTTTTTTTTTTTGTCTAAGAGGTGAATGCCAAATCATTAACAGAAACTGTACAATCTGGAATAGTAGATAAAGTTTTGTAAGGCTCTCACGACAAATGGCTGGGTGCCCTCTGTACTGTGTATTTAAAGAAATTAAGGACACCCATATGTTAAGTCAATTTCTATAAATACTAAACTAGGAAAGTACAACTAAGGTTGGGTTTCAAGTCTGCAAATTTATTTCAATTTATCTTTATAATATATTTTTTTCAAAATACATAATCACATATCCACCTCTATCCACCCATCATGTATCTAGATCTGCCTTACATATGTAGGAAATTTTATCATGCAAAATTAGAATGCGTGTAAGCTATTCCTCTTAGAAACAGAATAATTTATGCCATCTTAGTAATGACAATGAAGAAAATTACATGTATCCTCAGAACAGTTTTCAACCTGAATTATCCTGAATCGGCAAAGTGTGAGAAGTCAACAGTGATATATTTCATATTTGTTATTTCATATGAGACTAGTATGAAATAAAGTAAAACACAATGTCTACACGAGATCAGTGTAGGCCCTTGTTCTAATTTTATAAAATTTTTTACTGAATCTGGTATGACTTAGAAGACATAATAAATTCAACTTTTAAAAATTCATTGCAAGTACTTAAGAAATGCTATATTTATTCCTTTTTTCTAGCATTTTCTCAAATCTTTGGTTTTAATCCCTCTGGAACTGAATCTTCAGTGTTCATCCAAGAATATCAGCTTGCAGCTGCTGTTTATCTTGGGCCATTCACTTTAGTTCCAACAGCCCATGCACAGCTGTGCAGTTGAAGGGATTGGAAAGTTAGAATATTTTTTTGAGGAAGTTACTGCCTGTCTCAGGAAGAATAACAATTTTAAAGACTTCAGAGTTTACAAATGTTAACTTCTAGCTCCTGAGGTAATCCTGGTCCCATTATATATTCCTGGACTCCTGAGATGAGCAACATCTTACTTACTTTTGATGTCTAAAATAAAGTATTTCTTGCCTTTGGCAATAATAAAATCTTTACAGTGAATGTTGCATCCCAAGGACTCGAAGCAGCATTACAAAATATAATTCCTTCAACCATGATCTAAGTGCCTGCAGCACTCGCAAAGACTTTAGAGCTAATTTACAAGTGGGGCTAAAGGAGAGAAGAGAAGGAACAGAAAGAAAGGTTTGAGCTTTGTTTTTGTTGTTGCAAATATATTTCTGCATCTGTTCAATGATTAAAACTTTCACAAGGCAATTATTAGATAGACTGAACTAAAATAATTTACTAGAAACAAGCCAACTATTAGGACAGTATCAAAGCCTAGCAAAGACAAATGGACACTAGGCATAGTGTAATTCCGGCACTATGGAAAGAAGGGACAGAAGATCGCAAGTACAATCCCAGCCAGAACAATTTTGTAACTTTATGAAACACTACTCCAATTTCAAGGAAAAAAAAAAAGAGGTGTGTTGTAGAGGAGAAGTTAAAATTCTAGCAGTGAAGCCCTGGGCTTCATCCTCTAAAGAAAACAAAAGTGGAGAATAGAAATTGAATTATCTTTATACTTTTAGTCAACTTGAAATTCTCCTTTAGTAAAGGACATGATAGACAAAGAAAAATAAATGAACCTAAGATTATTTGATATATTACAGACATTTTTCCACTTTGGTTAGTGAGGAACACAGCCTACATCCAAACACTCTGTTTCTTGTCTTGGACACCACTGTATGCTTTTACCCATGTGTTCTTTAATAAATTTATGGTTATGAATCTATGGTCCAGTTGACATTATTTTTAGAGAACCTTAGGTTAGACATTGCATGACTTATCATTGAAAAAATGGATCTATAGAGCATCCAAAGAGGATAAAATAGATACATCTTTTCTATCTGAATTTATTATTTTAAAATGTCAAAAATAGCTGCATCAGGCTCTCATTGTAAGTGAATTCTACAAAAAATACATACTTGAATGTGAGACTTGAAATTATAAAGCATACAGGAAAATAAATAAAATAGTTATAATTTCATGACATGAGCTTTTTTGCTAAACATCACAGAAATCAAAACAAAGCAATACACATTTTTTTAACTTTAAATTTAATACTCTGTGTTTTTAACAGACACCTGAAAGATATGAAAAGATAAACTGAAAGCAGGCATTGCACTATCATTCAGACACACACACACACACACACACACACACACACACACACACTTAGAATCTCAGGATCTGTGAACTTGTGGACTTGGAAGACAAAGGCAAACTATGTGCAAAAGGGGCAAATATTTGAGCAGCTAACTTCAGAAAGTCAATGCACAGTCTATAGTCATACGAACAATTTAAACAAGGATACATAGTATAGTAATCAAATACCTATTATACCAGGAATTTAAAAAATATTAAACATTAGAGAATATCAGTTTTCAATAATGTAAAGATCAGGAGCCTATTCATTCCTGATGATAAAATATTTTTAAAGGAGAAATTGTTTTGTTTACACACACACTCATGGGTAATAAAGGAAAGGTAAAAGGGGATAATTAATATGAGATTTAGAATATTCCTTTTCATAGGTTGACTCAATAATAATAATACTCAAAATAAAGAATGATTGGGAAGAGCAAAAAGAATTTCCAAGAATATCAGATAATGTTTATGACCTGCACTTTGCAAGAAAACAATGTCTCTTATGAGATATAGTCATTAGGCAACCTGTCAAAAAGATTAATTCTGATCCTTTTTCTGCTGAGGCTAAAAAAATAGAAATAAACACAATCTATTTAGGTGTAGATTTTTCACAAAGTCACTACAGTTTTTTTTTTTCTGTTGAAAACTATTCTACTAAGGTTATTAAACTTGATATCTGTTTATGGAAACCAATCTATTTCCAAGTGTGTCTATTAACTTCAAAATTGGAAGAGGAAGCTTTGATGAAATGAACACCTGCATCCTATCAAGAAAAGATATTTTTGGATTTTATGTGGATAATTTTAGCCATTACTTCCCTCAGAATTCTCCATCTACCTGGAATATGACTTATGGACCATTTGAAGCAAACACAAGTGTCACTTCTACAGCCAAATCAGACATCCCAGTGAGAAAGCTTAACTTCTCAGAATATATTAAAAATCATAAATTAATCTGGCACTTGTAAGTGGCAAATGAATGGTTTCCAAAACAGGGAGGCATACAGTATTCACTAGGTAAATAAGCAAATTTTCAAGACACAAGCTTTTGAAACATATTTCATAAATATAGAATGATGCCATTACCATAGGCTTGATTATTTCAAGACAGCAACATCATTCTATGGACCAAGAAGGATTCGTGCCAGACATACTACGGAGAAAAAGTCAATGAGTAATATCAAAGATCGAGCTTCTCCAGTAACCACAGGCCTTTGCTTTTCACTCAGCAGTGCAGTTCTATCCACTTAACTGGCTTGTGTTGTTCTGAATCAGTATGCTAAGTCCACTTAACCGTGATCTTTGTGCACCAATCTCTTTTCTTCTGACACTTTAACAGTTCTGACCTATACTTTAGGCCAGGCTAGAAGATAATTTAGACAGAGAACAAGTGGGAAGAAGCGAGTGTGGAATTATTTGAGGCCGAGAGATTTGACTTTGTCTCTTCACAAATGCTCAGAAAATTAGAATTCTATGACTTTGCCAGTGTTAGATTCATTATAACTGTTCAGTGATTAAGTGCAGTGTTTAAGCTGAGCTCTTAGTGTTATGAAAAATGCCTCTGGGGCAACTCTAAATTGCAGATTTGCCAGGCTTTTCTCTCTGTGAGATTCTGAGCTTCTCTATATAATTGCCTTGGAAAAAAGCTTCTGTATATAAAATTAATTTTAAAACTCATACTTATTGAAAAGAACACTCACAAAAGTATACTTTTTACAGGTATCATTTTGTGCAAATATTTTTATATCAACCACTTAAACTTTATCGAAATTTTAGCAAAACAAACTGGAAAAATGTATATACCCCGGCACAACATAATGAGTCCAATAATTGGTATTGATGGCCTCATCGTGGTTCTTTGACAACATAAAAAGGTAGCTTTATTAAATACTATAACTAAAAGCAACAATGTTTTGATGGCATACAGTTCACGATGGAGTATTGTAGTGGTGTGGATCTGACATGTCCCACAAAAGCTTTGTGTTTAGATGGTGGTTGAATCACTGTGGTTAAACCATTGATTTTTCTGAGCTTTGAGATGTGGGACATGATCAGATGGAGTGTCCCACTCAGAGGGCCAGATAACTGGGACAGAATCTGTAAGGATATGTACCAGCTCCACTCTTCCCTGCTCCTGACTTCCTCTTTGCCATACTAGGGACAACTTTTCTTCATCTAGTCCTCCACTATGGGTTTCCTTTATTGTAGACCATCCATGGATGGACTGAGACCTTCTGAAAGTTTAAGCTGTGGTAAACATTTTGTCTCTTGAGTAATGCATGTTGGGTACTGTGCCTCAGCAATGAAGAAGTAACTAAAATAGAAATTGGTACCAGAAGTGAGGTCATTACCACTGCTGTGACTTTACCTGAAAATGAATTCACTTGAGGGAGGACATCGGAAAGATTTAAATCTGTCAGCTAGGGGAGTCTTAGAAGGCCGTGTGCAGAGATTGATGGAAGACTGTTTAAAGCAGGCCAGAACGGTGATAGAAGTAAAGAGGTTTCAGATGGAAGGAAGGACTTCATTGGTAAGCGTCTAGAAATTATATGTACTGTACTCTGGCAAAAAGTATGCTATCCTTTTGCTCCTGCCCTGAATGTTTGCCTTAAACTGAAAATATGGGTGATTGACTACTTAATCTGATGGAGGAAATATTGAAGCACTTAAATGTTCAGGCTACTACACGGGCTCCATTTGCTGCTCTGAGCCAACTCTACACTGAACAGAAGGGGGAAAAAGAAGTCAGAGGCAAAGATGTAAAAATTTGTCAGTTGTGCCAGAAAATGATTGCAAAGTGGACACACAAGAGCACATGGTTGCCGAAGATATTAGTGTTAAAAAGAAGTTGAGTACTTGGGATTAGGACTGTAAAAAGGGTCCTTGAGGACAACTCAGGAATCAATAAGACCCTCCCTTTTGCTCATTCAAAGGTGCAAAGGGCCCAGAGTGCCTTGCAGGGCAGCTGAGTAAAGTAAATCTCCAAATATTTCAACCATCCTGAAACTCAGAGACTACCAATTCTGGTTTAAATGGTGGAGGCTAATGCTCAAGCCTGAAGCAAATCTTGGTATTATCAATGTAGGACTGGTTCGGAGGCATGCCGAATTAAAATGTTGTGGGGTCATTGAGGTTTCGACCGAGATTTCATAAGAAGACTTTGGAGGCTAGGCAGTGTGCCTATGACAGAAGTGCCTGAATTTTTAGTGAATCTGAAAGTGCAGAAAATGAGAAATTTGGAGAAATAAGAATCTCAGATTATTTGCTGAAGGATCCCACGGGCTGTGAATAGACCCAGCCCCCCAAAAAGGCCAAGAGGAAATATTGTAGGGGCAAGGATACCCAAAACTTTGTAGTGTACATCTCTCCAGAGTTTCTGTGGATGTGAGACATGAAGCTACAGAATTTGATGAAACTACAGAAAGGACTGAAGAGCTGTGGAATCTAACATGTGTCCTGCTGACTGCTGTTCTTGTGTTGGTTTGATTGCTTTCTATTCTACTCTTCTCTTTTCAAATGGGAATGCTTACCCCATGCCACTGTGTGTTGGAAGTGTTCAACTTTTCTTTGATATTTCGGAAAAGCTCACAGAATACTTTTTCCTTGAGTCTCAGAAGAGATCTAGTCCTCCCCCCTTTTTTTAAGCTATGTTGGAACTGTTAAGACATTGGTACTTCTTAGAACTAGACTAAATGCATTTTGCATATGGAAGTGGGTATAAGTCCTTTTTCGACAGTAATTAAATAATGATATGATTTGGATCAAGAAGGCCCTCAAAAGCCTTGTGTTTGGTAGGTGATTTTCTGTGTAATAAGAGGTGTGACCTGGTGAGATGGAGAGGTGTGGTGTGACCTGGAAGGATATATGCTAGCTCTGCCCTTCCTTGTGTCGGCTTCCTGTTTTGCATGCCATGAATAGACTCTATCCATGAGTTCTTCCATGTGCTTTCACTACTGTGGGTGACTCATAAATGGATTGTGGCCTTCTGAAACTGAGAAATGAAAAATATTTTTCTTTCTTTAAGTTGTGAATGTTTGGTTCTGTGTAGAATAATGAAAAAATAAACCAAGACAAGTTTTTTTTTTTTTTTCTTGAAGAACTGAGACCAAAATTTTTATAATATTTGATTCAAATTCTTCAATATTAGAAAATGTAAAACCATTGCCTGAGCTCCCAAGTATAATAATTTACTGAGTGACCTGTAGCTAAATTAAAGAGTAGTCTTTATTACAAGAACACAGACCAAGTTTCATGATTTTCTTTCAATATTTACATTGTCAAATGCATAAAGAAAATGGGACATATATGTTTATGCTCATAGAGAAGAATCCAAAATCTGTCATGCCACTTAAATCAGCCAGGCACAAAGGGACAAACGTAAGTCGGAATTTATATTTGAAACCAAACAAGCTGAGTTCTCAAGAGTAGACACTGGGATTGGGCTTATCCTGGTATAGAATGGCAGAGACAGAGGAGATGGAGAAAGAATGTTAGTTAAGGAGTTCAGAGTTTCAGTTAGATAAAAGAATATGTTTGAATGATCTGTTGCATATTATTGACATTATAGATAATAATAATGAATTATAAAATTAAAGAATTTGAATTATATTCACCACAAGTTGATGTGATGAGGTGACGAATATTACTCTGACTGCATAGTTTGTTATAATATCACATTATCCCCAAAATATATTTAATTAGAATTTGTAAATATAAAATTAAATTGAATACAAGAATCTATGTCCTTAAAAGTAGCATTTTTTCTTTCAAAATGACATTTATTCCCAAAGCTTATTCTTATTTTTTATTTCCTCAATATTTGGGAGTATATTTGTGTGATACATAATGGTTACTTTGAGTTTGTAGATTTTGCGCACGTATATTTCACAATGACACTAAAATCTCCTCCACTCTCCCTTCTCGGTCCTCAGTTCCCTCCCTCATCTTCACACCCCAAATCCCACTATCACTGCCATTTGGATCTATGCGATGACTGTATTCTGGGCTTCTCATATCAGAGAAATTATACAATATTTTACCTTATTAATTTGACTCACTTCAATAAACATGATGGTCTCAAGTTGCATCCATTCACCTTCAAAACCTTCATTTTTATCTGTTTTTCTTGGAAGACCAGTATTCCCTTTTGTACATATATCACACTTGAATCTATTGCTTTGTTGATGGAAAGATGTTCACCATCCTTAGCTTTTAGAGAAATGCAAATCAAAGCATCACTAAGATACCATTTATCCCGATGAGAATTATATATATATATATATATATATATATATATATATATATATATATATGCAGAAGAGCAATCAATTATTGGAATAAGAAACGCTTCTGCATTTCTAGTGGGATTGTAAATTGATACAAGCACTGTGGAAAGCAATATGGAGATTTCTCAAAAGTCTGGGAATAAATATTCTATTTGCCACAGCAATACTTCTATGGTTATCTGTTCAAAAATGTTAAAGGCAATGTATACTAGATATATACGTATACCCATGCTTAAAGCAGCACAGCAAATAACTAAACTGTTGAAGGTAGCTTTTTACTGAAGAGTTTCAATGTAACTCAAGTAAAAATACTAAATATGAATTTTTCTACTTTGCACTGTGGAAATATCTTCCTTTATACATTTAAGAAAAATGATTTTTCAATTAGGCCAGGTGTGGCAGACCTGTATTTCTTGTACTCTATGAAGCTGGATAGGGAAGAATGCAAGTTTGAACATCCCAGCCTGAGCAAATTAGTGACTTAACAAAACTCTTTATCAAAGCCAAAACCAAAATTGAGTTTGGGATTCCACAAATTAAACTGTATTCTTTTAATCCTTAAAGAAGAAAGCTTATACAATGCAAATTTTGTTGTCTATTAGTCAACTTCTTTCTTCAATTTACATAGCCGAGGTTGAGTTACACACACACACACACACACACACACACACACACACACACACACACACATATATATATATATATATAATTCTTTACATGTTGTGGTATATTAATAAAACAGTACATATCCTCTTTTCTCTTTTTAGAACTATAGTTGTGATGCTGGAATAATACTATTTTTTAATATTACAACTAATTTTGAAATTGGCATAAGTATCTGTTTTCATTTTCAGGATGAGTTTATTATAATATTGTTTTGAGGTTTTAATTTATAAATTTGTAAAATCATAATAATTAAATAGAAAATTATATTCTGAGCTTCATTTCAAAATACAAGTATGCACTTGGCACACACTATATTTTTAAACTTTATTTTTACACTACTTTTTGCTTTAGTAAAAATAAAATGATAATACTTGTCTTTTCCCCGATGGCTCAGCATAACAGCTCTGTTCTAAATCCTACCATAACTAAGAAGCATAAGTTCCCAGAGGGACACATAGATGGATTCTGGCTTTTCTAAAACTATTTCGAAGCAATAAGCCTAGCATATAAATCCTACTTCCCAAGGATATTGTGGTGGTTTTATATTTTTCCTTTTTTGAAATTATAAAGAAAAACCTAAAAAAAAATATTAAAATGAAACCCATAGTCTACTTTTCATCTTCGTGGCTGAAAATGCTAATTCTTAATCAGTCATTTTAGCTCCCCGATTTGGGACAGTAAATGGAAATAGGAGGAAAATGCTGATGTTGATACAATCATTAGCATTGGCTGAGGGATATTTAACTAGTATAACAGAAAAAATGTATACCCCAGATTTTATAGTCCCAATATTACTGCACTACAGAAATGGGCATGCTTTAGATTTTATACACCTTTCATATGATTAATTTCTGACAAATTCCATGAGAAGCTGTTTATTTATTTTTCTTTCTTTCCAAAATAAATATCTCCTGGGTTGCCTTATTGTGGGTCAAGGCTACAATATGTGTGTATGTGTGTGTTAGTTTGGATTATTCTACAAGGCAGAATTTACAGAAATTATAACAAAAAGGATATATTTGGAAGGCTGCAATCTGAGGATAGAGATAGCCCAAGACGGTGGCCTGCACATATAAGACCTGGAGTGTGGGATGGCTGCTCAGCCGCAAAGTGGAACAACCATCCATCCGGGACTGCAGGGCTGCAAGTGACAGTTTGCTGTGGATCTCGGTTGTTCTAAGAGGAACAATGGCAAAGACTGGAGACTGAAGATCAGTGAGTAAAGATTGGCCATGGGCAGATGGACACCAATCGAGACTGGGGCGAACCGGTGGTGAAGATCTGCAGCATGTAGCAATTTGGCGTCCTTAGACAAGTGCAAAGGCAATAGCTTTCCCAGAGGAAAAGCTGTAACAATTTTTCTTCTTTTCTCCTTTCATACACTTCGAGTTCTACTTGGGCCCCCACATCTGGATGGATGCTCTACCCTCATTTGCCGGCCCACAATTCACTCACACTCTAATCCAGGCTGGTTCTCAATTGTCTAATCTAGATCTAGACCTGGTTCCCAAACCCTAAATCCAGATGCGGTTTCTGATTGCCTCAAGTTGACATAATCTTTCTAACAGTCAGAATGTGTGCCCATTTTATTTTTGTTTTTATGTTTCTGTTCCTTTTCCCTTATTTTTACCTATCCTGGAAGGTGCTGTATTTGATATCTTCAATTGTGTTCACACAACTTCTGGCTGTAATGCTCAAATCAAGCTCACATTATCCATCTTTTAATCCATTATTTTATCTTGTATCATACACTCATGTTAACATCTCTAGGTTTTAGAGTTTATAAAATAAAAGTTTACATTTTAAAATCCTTGTTTAGAACGCATTTTATAGTATTTTACATCATATCACTCCCTTGACATCATTGCGTCACACAGGATCAGTTATTCCCATCTTCTTGCAGGAGCAGTGTCATTTGAAATTGTTACATCTTTTGAATCATTTATATTTGAGATTTAAGTTTGCATATTACTATATTTGTTGATTCATAATAATAATATGTGTAAATATCAGTTATTTTATCCTCAGCATCAACAGTGATGTTCTTCATGGCCTTTCTATGGAAGGATTTTAGAAGAAGAAATAAAAGAAAGAAAAAAGAATCAATTAGTATAAGTCCAAAACTATAAAATATTTTTGTCAGATAAGATACTATAAGCAAAGACAACAGGCAATTGACACAGCACATTTTGGCATATATGTTAGGTAATGCTCAGATACTACAAACCAATATTAGAGTGGTGGTCCTAGATATGTGGATGATTGGAAGGCACTTTAGGAAGATTGAAAAGAACAATGAAATAGAATACATTCTAAATCTATTATACAGCATGTTGACTAAAATATGATATTTTAATCATGAGGAATGTTGGTAGAATCAACGATAAGTGCTATTGCTATAAAATGATGGCTATGTGAGATAGTGTGTATACTATCAAGTAGATTTAACAGTTATACAAGGCTTATGTGCTTCTTGAAATCATGTTTTACTGAAGAGATGTGTATAATCGTATTTGTGTGTCTAAGAAAAAACATTAAAAGCTGAGCAAAAGAGACACAAAATCCCAGAGAGAAATGGGAAAAGATATGAATAATCTACAAAGCAATTTACAGAAAATATATGGAATGAGTTTTCTCCTTTTATGAACATAAACTGAATTCATTCTTCATCTGGAAAATGCAAATTAGTAGGAATAAATAAAAACAAGAGTGCTACACATTTTTTTCTTACTAAAAAACAAACAAAAACCAACAACAAACCCCCCACAAAACAATCTGACAATGTACTCATAGGAAACATATATTAAATTGAAGGAGAGTACCCTTTATATCATAATTACTAATATGTCAGCAAAGTAAAGACAGAAAGAAAATAACTTTTCTGCTTACATTTACAAAAGCAAAAAGAAATAAGAAAGCAAATCTGAAAAGAGTGAAATTTATTCCATCAATAGAAAAAAGATGAAAAATATAGCAGAAGTAATAATATTATATATATTTGAAAAATAATTCTGATATTCAGAAGTATGTTAATATTCCTAACATAAATTTTCAAATACATTATAGACTAATGTAAGTGGAAATCTTATCCAATAAGAGTGTCACAGAATGACCTATTTGCTGGTCACCGTGGGATATGCAAATTGACAAAATTAAGCTGCATTAGTTATTATTAAATTAAATGTTTTCTTTCTCTTTAACCAAGTAAAAATAAATATTTGGATATTCTGATTAAATATATTGCTGTTTTCTGATTTACAGGGAGGCAATACAGTGATATAATTAATTAAAATAAGATTCATGTGTCTGACAATTGTTTAAGAAAGCGTCACCCCGTGGCCGAGGCTGATCTTGAGCTCAGTATGCAGTCCCGGCTGGCCTCCAACACATGGCAATCCTTTTACTGTAGTTTCCTTATTGCTAGGATTACAGGTGCACACCATGAAGTCTAGCTTATGTGGTGTTGGGGAACTGAACTCAGAGACTTTTGCTTGCTGGGCAAGTGCTCTAAACATTGTGCTGCTCCTCTAGCCTTCATCTTTAAATTATTTAAAATTAGAATTTTATACAAATTTTTATTTTTCTCAAACTATGTTATTTTCATTTTGTTAACTTTTAGCTCAAATGTTTATCATAAATGTAGTTGAAAGATTAAAATAATCTAGGCATACATTACTCTTTAGGCTCATTAATTCTGCAAATCTTACTATATTAATAATCTCCTTCCTCTCTTACACACACACACACACACACACACACACACACATCCTGTAACAATGAAAAGTAGGTCATTTCACTAGGCAAAGAATACAGAGAAGCTGAATGCATTAGATTCTTGTCAGAAGGACAAAATAAGGTTTAGGGCTGGAAGTATAGCTCAGTGCTTAGATGCCTTGCCCAGGAGGCGTGAGGCAACAGGTTTGTTCCCCAAGCTCCCTCTAATAGGGGGAGATGTTGGCTCACACCTGTAATATCAGTACCCTGGGAGGCTGAGGCAGGAAGATTGTTGTGACTTCTAGGACTGCACAGTAATATCAGGACCAGCAGGGACTACAGAGAAAGACCTTGTCTCAAAAAAAAGTGAAGTTTAACGGGTTTAACATTTTGGGGGCTTACTCATATAGTCTGCTGGCCTCTAGGCCAAAAATGGCCTAGTGAAAGGGCAGATGAAATAAGGCTCTTCCAGTCATAGCAGACTGGAAGCAGAGATAAGGAAAAGGTGGAGACACGAGGCTGCCCTGACAGGTCCTGCCCACAGTCACTCTGCTCTTCCAACCAGGATGCACTGTCCCAACAGCACAGTCATTTATGAACTAAATTAGTGGAGTAATCCATGGACCAGGATGGGTCCCTGTGATCCAATCACCTTTCAAAAGCCTCATCTCTCAACACAGGAGACTTCTGGGGAATATGAGGCTGGACCCTAAGGCTCTGGCTGAGAGGAAATACGACACAAAAGAGAAATTTGAACAAAGAAGCCTTAGATATTAACTATGAGTTCCTGACCAAGCACATAAATGACAAGTATAGAAGTTTTATGTTTGAGGTTTGTTTAAAAATTAAAATGAGTGATAAGCCTGTAATTTCAGCACTCTGGATGGCTGATATAGGAAGTTTCAAGTTTGAGTCCAGCCTTGACAGTATAGAAAAGTAGCAAGATCTGCTTCAAAACAAAACCAAACACAATGGCCTGGGGCTCGATCCTCACTACTGAATACACTCTCCCTCATTACGATCACAGTTACACAATTGTTCTGGCTACTTTTTAAAGCAGTTTTGGAAGTCCTCCTTCTTTAGTGTCTAGTGTTGCTAGTGTTGCTGCTATGGCTGTTGCATGGCTGTCCAAAATCAATTTGAAATATTTGAAATACCTGCCTTCTGTGTTCGTTTTGACTTTAGAGCAGAGTCAGAATGCCCAAAATACCTGACTCAGTCAGCCAGGTGTACAGAGTACAGCAGCGACGCCTTCAGGATCTGCCCATGTGTAGGATGGCACACAGCAGAAGCCGCTATTGTGTACACGTGCACACCTCTGAAGACACAGAAGAGGACTTCCAGACCTGGTTCAGATAGCGACAAGAATAGTAAGATAAGTGTGCTTGCTTGGAGTAGGAGTATTTTGAGAGAAGTTTTTTTTTTTTTAAAGTGTCATTTACAGAATTTTCTAAAATTTAAGCTCTTATCACATTTATCATATATTTTGATCATCCTTTGTATTTCATTAATGCTTGTCAATACCTGTGGAGATCTTTTTACCTATCAATTTAAATATTTTCACCCTCATCATCCTCTTTTTGTATAATTTAAACAATGCTTAATTTATGGATAATTTTGAAGCTCATTTTTAACAATTCAGTAAGATAGATCAGTCATTGGAGCCATTGACCAAATTTGAGAATTTGGGTGCAACGGCTCTTGATAGATGCAAATTCTGGGAGTGTGCGTCCTCTCATTTTGGAGAAAAGAACCCTTCTCCTCATAAGCAAGTTAGTGTGTTTAGTGTAAGCACCAGGAGAGCTGATCTGCCGTAGAAAGGGTTCTGCAGGTGTGAAGGGGCTGATCACGGAGCGGAGTGGCCATGGAATATGCTCCGTAAGTTTAATCACACTATTGAAATCTTCTTTACTGCATCTCAGGACTGAATATAGTTTTCAAGAAACATTCTGGGATAAACAACAGAGCGCCATTACATGGTTCTTTGAAGTGAGCATACTGTTAAGTTTTCTCAACAGAAAGTTCCAGAGTGAAACTGCAGGATGGACCGATGACATCCTTCCCGCAGCCATCTGCGTGTTCAGAAGGATTTGTGTCAGGATGCTGAGCAGATCCCTTAACAAATCTAGTCACAGACAAAATCTTTTGGCTTCTCGCTGTCTGGATGGAATTGTTTGTACACCGCTAGCAACAAGTAGCCTGAAGGCTCACCCAGCCCGTTGCCCCTTTGTCTGCGAGCACCTACACAGTGCACACACTCAGAAGATGACCACAGGGGCTCTGGCTCCCTGTGCATACTTGCACACTTGTTACATCTTCCCTTCTCTAAGCCTGTGCCTCCAGAGGATGGCTACCTGTTTGCCCAGCAATAATATATCAGCCTCTACTGGGAATTCCATGTTTTGCTAGATCTCAAACACATCCCACTGCCCACATCCTTGGGCATCTTTGCATGCTTGCTTTCTTTTATACTATCATGATTCTTGCTATAGTCACTATTTTATATTAACTTTATCTTGTCTGAACTACTGTGTGGATTTGGCATCCTTATTAGTCCCAGCCTTCTTGTGAGGCTAATATAAATTACTGCACATTATACAAATTCCAAGAACAGATTATACATAAAATAAAATAAAATAAACAACCCACTGACACATGAATGGTATTTGTGTTGTCTCTTGTTAGTTTATTTTTTTCCTCAATACGTAAAATACTCAGAAGCATTTGCTTTGTGTTGGATCAAATAATTATAATGGTGGAAAATTTCCTTCCTTCCTATATCAGTTCAAGAGGAATCCAGAGTTTATTATTATAAAAATGTTTTGTTGAAAAATTCATTAATATTTTGTTGACCATGAACACAAATATGTTTATCATTGAATCGGATAAAATCCCAGTTGCAAAGCCTTCATTCAAATAAAGGCTTTGTACAAATTGCCACCCTCAATCTCTGCATTAACAGCCTTTCTTACAATAAAATAACTTGGTGCATTCACCTGGGAAAGGCTCACCGGAAAATCCTACCAAGGAAGTTGAATACATTTGCTTGTTACAATGTTATTGTAAACTTTGTACTTTTGGAAGAAAATTATTTTTATAAATGCAAATTGAAAATAATCACTACAATTTCACCTCAGAATATTCCATGTTGTCACAGTAAAACCCAAACACTTCTAAAATTTTTAACAAATTCTTATTCCCAGTGCTGTAAGTAAATATCTGTCTAGATGACAGTAAGAAGGATATTTGAAGTATAATAGAAAGAACTAGAATGTCAACATCATATAATTACCTAGTCTTTGAAGTAATACTACTTTAAATTCAGTTATCAATTTAAAAATTGCATAACATTTCATTTCCTCTTGTATACTTTTAAAGTTTATACAAATTACATAGAATAGATAGTAAAAATGACAAGTAAAATTAGGCATAACCCCCCTTTCCTGTAATCACAACTACTTAGAAGGCTGCAGCAGATGGATTATGAGTTCAAGGCCCATATGGGATGGGAATCCAGCTCAGTGACAGAGTCCTTGATCGGCATATGCAATGCCCTGGATCCAAATCCCAATATTGCAAGAAATCATTCATGAAAGCACATATGGAACATTTTGCATCTTGCTTTAATCCACTGGTAGAAATACAACATCATAGTACAGGCTACGTTCATTTTATCCTGAGACATTGTTAATAATTTGAATTTAATAATGATTTTAGATTTAATGTGATATTGGTAATTTTATTAGTATAAAAATGTTCATTTCCCCAGACAGCAGTGCCTTGCCCTAAACCAAAATGCCCGTCAAGATGGGTTTTCCTGGTTGTGGTGTTTCTAAAATGCAGGTATCACGTTGCTTCCCGTGAAGCCTTGCGGGCACCATTTGTGTCACTATATCTGTCTATTTGAAAATTATTGATCTGAAACTATAAACAAAATTTTCTATGACAATCTAAGCCCTCTTTATAGTTTGTAATTGTTCTTTAATCTTGTTGTAGGAAAATTCTTCCAAAATGCCTTCTGCTCATAAAATTTAGTGTGCAGTTCTCACTAAAGTAATTGACAGGTACAGGGTACAGATGGGAAAATGGTGAAGGCTGAGCCAATGATACTTTTGGTACTTTGGAATTTAAGTGAGTGAAACAAAAGCCAAGGTCCGGGAATGCCTTCATTACAGTGGTGTGTGAACCAATTATTTGGTCTGTGGAGACTTTGCTGCATTTTCTGCTGCTTCATCTTCCAGAGCCTCTCTGGGGACTGCGGCCGTCACAAGCCCAAACCTCCCTCTTCCTAATGGTGCTAAGAAGCCCCAGTAATTTGCCAATAACTACCTGTGGTTAAAAGTACATAAAGGCATTCTGCCATTTGACCTATATAAAATCAGGTTTCCTTGTTCTTTCTGCCTGTGTAGAGTAAATAAGTAGATGCACCCTGAAAACTCACAAAAATGACGTACGGACTAGAACAAGACTTTGTTATATTTCATCTGATGGTTTGTTACAAGGTGCCGATGGTTCTCTTTATTTAACATGTCTTAATAATATCGTGGAACTTTATGTTTTTCTACTTTTATCTGAAAAATTTGTGATTTTATTTAGTCTATGTGTTCTTAAATATTTCTAAAAATCTATAATCTCACAGATATAAGAAAAATTGATGTAATAATACTTGAGCTTTAAGCAACATTACATTCCCTTCTGTTTTCTGTTTTCACATTTTTGACATTGTAAATATTTTTCCTAAATTGTTAAATTTTGTTAGTTTATATCTCTAAATAAACTTTCTCAATAAAGATAGAAAGAGATAAAAATAGAGAGAGAGCAAGAGAGGGAATGAGGAAGAGAGAGAGCAGAAGAGAGAGTTTGTAGCTAATATGCCTACAAGTGGGACCGAAGGGATTAGTCAATTTGTTCCAAAGAAATTTAGCTAACATGGTAAAGCAATTCTTCGTTATAAATCTATTATGGACTACTGCTGGTATTTCTTAAACTTAATTTTTATACTATCTTTGAGAGTCTACCTTTATTCAATGTTAGATGGTTGCTAGCTCAAAGATGATAGTGATACAAGAATTTCAAATGATATCTTGTTGAAACCAATGTACAGATGTGCTGTTAAACAGACTCTACACATATACAAGTAAGTCAAGAGGAACAAATATCTCAAATAGGCACCAGAAATTAATATTAAAATAGGATTTCATGACCTTAGATATTTACTTATCACTACTGCCCTTTGTAAGCTCTACAATCTTTTCAAATTAATATAATACTATTATCAAACCTTTATGTAATTTTCACTAACAGTGGAAAATTGTGACCCGCGCAATCGTCTCGCCAGCAAGAACGCACGCGGGCACCAGGATCCTTCTGCAGCAAGCGTTTATTGCGATGGAAAGAGGAAGACGCCGCGCCCTGAAAAGGCGCTGCTTATATACACCCTAGAGCGGCGTGCTCACTTCTAATTGGCTGCTTGCTCATTACCT
>PVKB01008124.1:0-21327 GCA_004027205.1 Ctenodactylus gundi | reverse complement strand
GGACCGCGGTCTCTGCCTCACGGTACCCCTGGATCTTCACAGAAAATGCATGTTTGATCTGGTCTGTGCTAGAAAGTCTTAGCTCTGTCGTGGTCCTTGCAAATTTGCTTTCAAAAGAAACATTCTTCCGTTCGGTGTGTCTTCCATCCCGTCTGGGACGCCCTCTGCCTGCTTTTTGTTTTTTGTTTGGTTTTTTTTTCTTTCCAAAAAGCCTTTTTATTCCTCAGTTCATGTTGTTCTCTGAAACAACAAACGTGAGAAGGGGGAGTTGAAGGACTGAGGGAAAGTCTCCGCAGGGTAACCACAGGCCCTGGACAGACTTAGGGCTCCCTCACCTGCCCTCTCCTGGGTGCTCTTGGGGGTGAGAACACGTGACAGGACCGGGTGGAGGCTGGCCACTCCTTACCTGCTGGCGCCCCCCTTTGGGTGCGGTGTCCCTCAGGGGTCCCTGCAGGGGACACTTGCCAAGCTCTTGACCCCAGCTCTTGTTTTGTCACGAACCTCCTGGACCAAGCCGGGGTCTCTCCCACGTGGGATGCCTCTAAGTCCTTTTCCGCGTTATCTCACCTGCCCAGGTGCTGACAGCTCCCCTTCCAGGCCTCTGTCCCTGAGCTCCCACTTTGTGATTCCACTGTTTCTAGGCACCCACCCAGGAATGGACTGTGACCTTCTAAAACAGTAAGCTAAAATAAATCTTTTCCTCCCCAACTGGGGCGTGCTCACGGTCGTCCTCCCGCCTCAGCCCCCTGAACACCGGGACTGCATGTGTGTGCCACCACACATAGCTACAACAGTATGTGGCGCCTGGGAACTGAACTCAGAGCCTCGCCTAGTCAAATTGCTCTCATCACTGAGCAATGCCTTCAGACCCCCCCAGAAGGGAAAAAATATTTTCAAAAAATTAACCCATTTGTGAGTTTATAGCATTTTTAGTATTGCACAAAATGCAATCTAAGGTAAGACACTAACAACTGACAGGAGAAGTTATAGATTCGTAAAAGGCCAAGTAGAACTTGAAGGTGTTACAGGCGTGGACAAAACCACAATCGAAATGTGCAGCCTGTCTGCGCGTAGGTGAGAGTTCATAGGCCATAAGTTAATAATGGTGGAAACTATTATTTATCAGAGAAACAAAGGATGATCAAAAGGACAAGACCTGAGTGCTGAACTCAGGAAGGTAGAGTCGAGTACAGGCAGCCGCTCAGCTGCCTAGGCCTCTGGAGACTAGAAAAGGGGAAGGGGAGGAGGGAGGACCCCAGGCAGCAGCTGGCAGGGGTGAGGAGGGCGGGGAAGGGAAAGAGCAAGGCCGTGAGGGGTCCTGGGATGGGACCTCTCAGGGACCTCTCAGGGCAGAGGCCTGGGGGCCAGTGGGGTGGGGTGGAGAGGGGAATGGAGGAGGGCACCACAGGGTGGGAGGCAGGGCGCTGCTGAAGCAGGGCAGAGGCAGGGGACAACTCGCCGCAGCCACGCCCACCAGCCACGCAAGGAGAAAGACCTGCCGTACTAGGCAGAAGTTCCAAAGAGTAAGACACGGTAGGCCAACAGCACTGCTGCGTCTAGAGCTGCATTTTGAAAAGCATTAATGCTTTTTGTGGTCTGTTTATAGCACATTAAAGGTGCTTTGAGTATTGAAAAAAAGAATGTGTAATAAGCCCGCCATAAAAATGATAAAAATACAGTATTTACATTGAGCTAACAGATCTATACTCTATGGAAAAATAAAAGCAACTGAGAAAACTCTGGGAAAGAAAAGCAAACACGAATGCTTACTCTTCACAAATAGGAAGACCGAAACCCACTTCTCTTAACGGTCGACCAGGTCACTTATGCCAGATCTCCTAATAAGAGAACTTTACATTTGGATAAGAGCACATGCAGTTCAAGGAGCTGGATGTACAAAACATCTGCAGCTGAGCGAAATTGAGGTGTGAGAACAGAACTGGAAATTGGGCACAATCCCAAGCTCACCACCAGCATGGGTTTTGGGGTGGGAGGCCAGGGACCAGAGGGGGCAGGAGAAGGCGTGGAGAGCCTGTGGCCTTGTGTTCAGACAGAAGCCCTTTGGGGCCAGTGGGACCTTCACAGGCAAAGGTCACAGATGACCACAGTCGAGGTGTCAAACTGCAGGAATGCATTTGGGGGAGGGCTAGAAGTCTCACTGTAAGGGTCCAATTAGTAAGGCAGATCAGGACACACTGTTCCATTTTTATGAGACTGCCTTTCCACGAGATGGCTGTTGACAGAAGCATTATAGAGCCGTGATCACACCTATAAGGACACTCTTGAAGGACTTTCAGAACCGCTTCATAAGGCTCCAAAACCAGTGGGACAAGCGTGTTCAAAGTGACATGAAAGTCTCTTAAGGGGGATTAATGGCAACATTTCTTCTATAGTAATATATTTTTAAGAAAAATAAATATTCAGTGTATAATTTGATTACATCAGGTATATTTTCCTGACAAAGAATGGAGATGGAGAAAATAACAGAGAAATAGAAGAAAAAGGAAAAGTGTCTCAAAAGGACTTGATGCACCAGTTGACTCTTAATGAAAATTGCTGGATGGGCTGCAGGTGATGGGTAAACATTCACCACACACCTTTAGAGACATGAAGTCGTTAGTTTCCCAGTGCTGCCTTTATAAAGGCTTAAGCGGTTGTGCCCTCCTGTAGTCCAGATATTGCTTCTGCCGATCACAGTGGAAAACTGTCCCAGGGAATCTCTCATCTGTCAAACGGATGCGGCTGGAGCGTCTCCTGGATGCTGTGATAACTGACGCTGGAGGAAGGGAGGCCACTGCACCCAAGTGTGGTTTGTGTGGACGGCAAGGCTTTAACGAGTCCCGGTCAGTGAGGGGCATCCTCGGCAGTATGTGCACCAATCATCGATTTTACAACCTCACTGGAAAATCTATTTGTTCTATAATTATGTGAAGCCTGCATACATGTCACAAGAAGGCGAATGGTTTACTATTTTAAGTTAAACTTTATTAGTGCAAGAAACAATCCACACCAACTAACATCGCTGTGTCTTCATTCTTTGCAGAAACCTCTCAGGTGAAAAGCCATTTCTCAGGTAGAAGAAGGTTTTTGTTTTTTCCTCATAAAACAATACAAATGCCATTGTAAGATGGAGGAGAAAGACCACCACGGGATACGGCAGGGTTTCAGAAGTGGAAAGCTCTACTGCGCTGAGTTCACTCAGTCATGAGCAGAGTGGCACATCTCAGCACCCAGGAGGGTGGGCAGGGCGGGTATGACTGTCCACACAAAACCCTAGAGAGGGAAGGGCCAGGTCCGATGAAGGAGGAAGCCACGGGCCTGGGATCCAGTGTGCTGACAGTGTGCACTGGGCCCTTGGCCTGCTTGACTCGGAGGTGTTGCTACGTGACTGACATTGAGTGATATACTTAAACAAAGGTTATGTTTTCATCCATATCCACACATCAGTAGGAGTTTCTCTTTGAAAAAGAATTGAGTATGCTGAGTTTGAGTGTAGCAGACATCATGATTGTCTTTAGAAACAGAAGACATACACTTCTGGAGCAACAGAAGGACGTGGAAGCATCCTGTGGGTTGCAATTTCTAAAAATTCTAGATATCAGTCTCCACATCCAATGTAAACACAAAGACTTGCAGGCTTACTTTTGTTCAACTTTAATTTTTACTTATCTGTGGTGAATAGTTTGAAGTTTTGCCACGTGGCCAGATTCAGGTCAATAGGGGAGCATCCTAATCCCAAGGCACATTTTCCTCTGACAGACAGCTTGACGACAACTTCTTGGCCTTCTGTAGTGGGAGAGAGGCTTCCCTTGGCTCACCGTTTGAGGTTTCACGCCAGCTGCTTGCCTAGTGTTAGGCCTGAATCTGAGCCGAGAGTGGACAGCACAAGCCATGAGACAGTTATGGCTCCATTGCAGCCAAGAAGCACAGTGTAGGCACACGTTTCTTACAGAACTCCTCCCCATGTACCCTATGAGCTAGAAATCCATGCACAGATTAACCCACAGGGGTCAAAGCCCTCCTGCTCCAACAAATTCCAAAAGACCTGCCAACCTCAGTAAACCACGACACTGGGAAGCAAGCTCTCCACACTGAAAATGTAGGGTGGCTTTGAGACTCTTTTCCCCCATTTTGTTATGTATAAGCACAAAATTTAAGGTTTTCAATGAAGTTGAGCATTTTGTGCACTGAGCTGTTTTAGCTGTGCAGGAGCCACGGAAGCACAGCCACCGTGTTTGATGTGGCAAAGGGACTTCGAGTGTGTAGGGCAGTTAGGACTGGATGACATCTGGAACCCTCAAACTACGTACAATGTGCTGAGGAATTTGCAATGTGCCATGCAGTCTCCCCCAGCTGGCCCCCGAAGTTCCTCTTAGGGCCCTTGAAATCTCAGCATGGAAACCAGACCATGAGTCCAGTCCCAGGGGTGGCCGCAAGCATAAATTTCATGTTTCTCTGAATACGGACAAACAGTACTTCGAAAGAATAATCTATTCTGTCATGTAGTCTGAGGGTCCCAGTGAATGCTGTGAGGATGGGGACAGGGTCTGAGGCAAGTCACCCAGCTAATGGCTGAGGCAACCTAGTGTACCAGAACCAATGCAAAAAAGTTCCAATGTAGCAGAGATCATAAGCACAGTGATAAAGCCCCCGATTGTCCACTGCTACCAAGTGGAACAACAGCCCTTCCTCCCTCAAATTTGTCTGATTTGACCAGAGAAAATGAAAGCCCTTGTCTTGAATGGCTTGAGACAGAATTTAATGAAATCTTTGCAAATCCCACCTCAAATCCGGTAATGGGATTAATCGGTAAAGGGAAGCCAGTCTGCAGACCTTCATGGAGATGAATTACCAGACAACAGTCTCTTTAGGTGCACAACAGTCCAGCTACTAAAAGGGAAGTGGCCACCTGCACAGTCAGAAGTATCCTATAAGTCAGGCCCAGCCTGTGTCCATAGGGAATTCCATAAATTCTTTATTTCGAAAAATTGAAAGGACATTTCGTAGAACAGGATGGCTGAATTAGAAGGATGGTGCAGGGAAGGAGCGAGGTTGAACCAGACAAAACTAACCTGTGAGTGAGATGAGGAGCTGGAGAATTTCTCCCTAGGTGGCAAAGGGGAAAAAAGACAGAAATGAAAGTAAAATACAAAACAAAGCAGAATGCCCATGAGCTCTTCAAAACTAAGTGGTAAATACTGTCGAATTTAGAATCGTGGTCTCAAGGGCATTGTCAGCCACTCATGCCTCCACAAATGTGGGGAGTGCACCACCGTCCAAGCCTCCTGATCACAGCTGACACACAGAGTTGCTTCCTGAGCTCTCCTGGGAGTGACGGAGGTGATGGAGACCCCAGTATATTGCCTGGTAGGTATCAAGCACATGGTAAGTAATAGCTTCTGTTAATCTCACAAAAAAACAACAGTTACATGGAAAACTTCTGAAGAGATGCTGATCTGAACATATCATGGTAAAATCTCTCAAGCTTGAGCCTAACAAAAACCTACTATGAATATTCTGTCTAGATAAAGCAATTTAACTAGGTATGAGCAAGAATGGGTGGGTTTTTGATTTTCCTATGTCCACGTGTCTCATATACTGAACATCATCTTCTCCCTCTCTCTCTCTCTCTCTCTCTCTCTCTCTCTCTCTCTCTTTCTGTGTCTCTCTGTCTCTCTGTCTCTTTTGTTTGCACCTTTCTTATGGAAACCAGT
Source organism: Ctenodactylus gundi (assembly GCA_004027205.1). Lineage (NCBI taxonomy): Eukaryota > Metazoa > Chordata > Mammalia > Rodentia > Ctenodactylidae > Ctenodactylus > Ctenodactylus gundi. The sequence goes on along the minus strand of PVKB01008124.1, from coordinate 15,613 downwards.
GGGCCACCTTGGTCACCTCTGCACCGTGACCTGACAGGCTAGTCTAAGGGGCATGGCATTGTTAGATTCCTGAGTGCTAGACAAGGAGCCAACACAAAGAAAGCTCAACATGACCCTCCAAAATCCTTGAAATTAGTGAGCACAAGAGGGGCAGGTATGTGAGTGCCACACTAGAATGACATGGATGTATTTGTCCTTGATGGCCAGCAAGAGAATGGTGAAGACCAAAGCTTCTTCACAGCAACACCAAGCTTAAAACATTAGGTATTTTTAAACAATAAAGAAATAAAATCGGCATAGTAGCTAGACTACTTACTTAGCAAGCCCTAGGACCTAAGTTCAACTCCCCAGAATCACGTAAGCTGGAAAACACCTGTAATCTTAACACTAAAGAGGCGGAGACAAGAGGATTGCCACAAATCCAAGGCCAGCCTGGGATGCACAATAAATTCATGACCAACCTTGACTACAGAGTGAGAACCTGTCTCAGAAAGGAAAAAGAAAGTAACTTCACCAAGCACCTAACTTGAGAACCAAGGAGGAAAGAATGAAGTAAAATGAAAACAAAAAAAGAGGACACAGTACAGTTAAAATGGAAATTGAAGGAAAAAAAACCCAACTCCTTAAAGGAATGAAACTCATAGCTTTTACCTGTGGAGTTTTACGTGAGGAAAAAATGACAATAAGGAAGCTTAAGTGATTAAAAAAAAAAACATTCTATGCAAACACGAAGGAGGATAAAAGAGAGCCCCAAGACACTGAGAAAGACCACACAGAAAGTCACAGACAAGGGGCAAAAGTAGACAACTGCACGGAAATATCCTGAAAGTTAGGACTAGGTTTGTAATGTTTGGGATTTTATAAAGCACTCCACACTTGCGATTTTAAGTAGCTGAGGGTGTGGCAGCATGCAGTAAAGGCTTGGGTCTGTTTTCAGGAATCCGAGCTAAATCCCTTGAAAAGTCCTCAGCCTACATCAAGCCTCAATCAATCACCAACGAGTGTTTGTTGTAAGAGGCAAAGAGTAAATAAAGGGAGGAAGAGACGACACGAAGAAGAAAACCTGGCCGAAATTTAAGGGAATTTTAGAAAGCAAGTGTTTTCAAACATATCGACCCGGACAGAAATAGCACCAACGTTTAAGCAAAATAACATTTCTTCATTGTATAATAGAGTGTAAAATAGCAAACTACAGAGTTAAACTGAGATATATTCCCATGAAAAGCTTGTCATTTTTTAATTAGAAGAAAAGGCAAGATTTATGATATGCATTCATAATTATCCAATTTTTAAAAAAGTAATGAAGAGAGGAAAAGTTTATTTTTCTTTAGACCAAGCTGCTGCATGCTCGGAGACCCAAGAAAACCCTCTGGAAGAGTCCACTCTCGGCTGTCACATACAGCTGTCACATCCAGCTCTTCTGGAAGAGTCCACTCTCGGCTGTCACATACAGCTCTTCTGCTGAGGCACTGGACAGGAGACGTGCAATCATCAGGAGCAAATTTGCTGTATGGACATTTTTCAAAAATTTATATAAGAAAAGTACATTAATATAAAGCTTGTAGTTAAAAATTAATTTAAAAGATGAAATGTCTAGAGCCCCCACTGAATTGATCTCATGGGATATGAGGTCCAGGCATTTTTATGAGCAGGTGATTTCAAAACTGAAACAGAAATCGTTCTTCTGCTATTTATTTCAGCACATAGAAATTTGGAAAGCTTCCCAGTTCCTTGCATATAACTCTGACACCGAAAATTTTTGAGAGAGCAAGAAGTAAAACTATACATTAACTTTAGCTGTAAATAAATGTTTTCAATTCTCAAATCAGTATTAAACAATATAGTTTATTAAAATACCTAAAGTAACAAACAATGACTCAAATGTGTTATTCTAGAAAAAATAGAAGTGTATTAATATGACTTATTATATGTCCAAGAAAAGCAAACTATATTGTAATAACTTGCTAAAGGTGTTTGACAGAATTGAATGTTGACTGCTGGTTTTTGAAGGTTATTTTAAAAATAAGGATAGAAAAATTTTAGTACAAGTATTTAAAAACAAGATTAACATAGGCGTGTGTCAAGCCATTAGTTATTCCTATGTATACATAGAATGAAAAAAAAGCAAACCTTTTTTTTTCTTTTTTCTGGAGGCAGAGTCTTGCTCTGTAGTACAGGCTGGTTCTGAACTCACAAGGGAACCCACGCTAACTGTTTTCTTCTATTAAACTCATATTCAGCATAAAAAAATTGTGTGACTGGATGTGTGCGAAAGGAGTTCATCAGGAGACACTAACAGGATGTCCCGCAACTCAGTTCAGCTCTGACACAGTCCAGTGTTAGTGCAGTCCCTAAATCTGCCCCTCTTCTGATGCCAGTCCCAAATGCGGGCTACAGCCCGTCCCACGTCCCAGCTGTGAGATGATACCTCCTACAATTCTGTCTCGTGTTCAGCTACTTGCCAGAAAAGATCATAGAACTCAAGGAAACATGCTCACGTACGAGCTTGCTGTGCAGGATATTAGAGAGGACACGGAAGCACAGCCCGATGGAAGAGAGGCGCAGGGCAGGCCATGGCTGGTGCAGGGCATGGAGGGCGCCGGGTGTCCACACGTCCGGAAGGCACGCTGCTCTCCTGGTTCCTCCTGGTGCTCAGACACCTGAGGCGCTCCAGGGTTTTGATTGATTTGGTCTCCAGCGCCTGTCTCCTTTCCAGAGGGTGAGGAGTGGAGCGCCAAGTCCCATTCTTCTAACACTGGCTTGGTCTTTCTGGTGAGCAGCCCACAGCCAGAGTCACCCAGGCAGTAGAAGATGCTCCTCTCACCAAGGAGGGTCCCAGGGGGCCAGGAGCTGAGTCAGGAGTCAGGGCCGAAGACCAAATGTGAGGGCAAAAGACGCCCCTCGCGCCCTTATTGCCCGGGAAGTTACGAGGATTTTAAACTCAGCCTCTCAGCCTAGCAACCTCACTACGGTCCAGTCACGGCCAAGTGTAGCCAAGAACACGACCCGTTTACAACAGCGGCACTAGATGGTTTCCGAGAAACAAAAATATCCCGAATTGGGCAACATGTGCTAATTCAAAGTTGTATTGTATTTCTGTCTATTTCAACATTTGAAGGATACACATTTTCCCATTACCTCTACAGATCTTATGCAATTTCAGCAGAAATCATAAATAGTCTGACTTGACAAAATATTTCAGAATTATTTTGAAAATGAAAATATGTAAGAATATTAGAGAAAATAAGAGAAGAACAGCAATTAAGGTTCTCGCCTGTAAAATATGAGGAAACGAATCGTGCCGGTCATCACTGGGAGAACACGTTGCACAGAGCGTAGAGGAAGGGGACAGACAACAGGAGGAAGCAGGGGGAAGACACGTGTCCCCCGTCCACTTCCCATAACAGCCGAGTCTCAGGAAAGTCAGCGATGCGGGGCCCATTGACGTACAGCATGTGGAGACTGAGGCGCTCTAGGGAGACGACCTGCAGCACCCAGTTTTACAGCTCCCCCAAATCACCTGTGATGGAATGTCCACCTGATGACGAAGTGGGCCCTACTGCATTGGGAGGAACACCAGGAGCCACAGCACAGGTGCAAGGAGCAGGAGACGGTCGGACCACAGCTGACCCTGTCCACTGGGTGAGCTTAAGGGTCCGGAGCTCAGGACTGTGAGCACCACGTACAAATCGCGAAAGCAAGCCAACTCTGGGGAATGCACTGACGCCACACGTGGCAAAGGTTTAATATTCCAGTCCAGAAAAGTTACAACAACTCCATCCTAAAAGTTTACTGTGGAATATAAAAACATGCAAAGTCAATTCACAAGAGAGGAATCTTGAATAGCTCATAAACATGTGAAAAATATCCAGTCTCAAGAGTAATCAAAGAACTGTAAGCTAAAACAACAGTATAAAAATCAAGTTACAAAACAGATGGTTTTCACGTTTTTAGTAAAACCGATCGGCTTGGTTTTAGTATGCTAATAAAAACAATAATTTAAGCCAAATAACATCCATACACAATTTAAATCAAAGCTTATAGTGCTTCTGATATAATTGGACATCTATTTCTGGTTTAGAGCAGGAGAAACACAACTTTTGAAAACTTGGCATATTTAACTACTTCTGTCATATATAAAATTATAAGAAATGACAAAAGTTTAAAAAGTTTTCTAGTAAAAGCAGGGGGGAAAAACACCGTATTCACCCTCTCCATAACAACTTAAATCTTTCAAAAGTGTGGCCAAAAGCAGCAAATAACAAAGAAATGTATTTACTTTAAAAAGGTTTTCTATACAAAAAAACTACAAAAACATATGAACTGAATCCCAGTGGCTGCAGCACTGGCCTCCAGCCCTAGCTCTGAATCAGATTCATGTGTGTGCCCATGACAGACTCAGGGCCTCGTGCGCACTAAACCCGTGCCACACCCCTCTTCCCACCTTCATTCAAAAAGGAAAAACGAGAAATCGTGAGAAACCACCACCATCTGAAGTGATCACGCAGACTCCAGCCTGCTGCAACTTTCGCCTGCCTCTGGGATTAAAGTGAACAAAGACGCTTACAGACCAGGTAACAGTGCACGAAGGCCAGGGGAGGGTTCACGCTAGTGAAAATAAATGCACCTGAAAGGAGGAGGCGGGTGAATTGGCAGCTGTTGTAGACCAGAAAGCTCTAGACACAGTGGAACGCCATGCAGAGCAGTGGACTTTCTGTGCAGAGATGGAAAGTCAGGGCTGGAGAAAACAGCTGGACATTCCACAGGACACCTGAGGGCAGGGTCCAGTAGGAGTGAGCCCCGAGGCGCTGGCTGACGGCTGAGCTGTGGGTGCGTGGAGGATCCCACAGGGCCTCACGGGAACCCATGGCCAGAGCCACAGGTGGGGCCTGCGAAGTGGCTGCCCCCTCAGACACACATAGCCATCCTATCTCGGGAATCCTCACATCCATACTCTAACTCTGCATGTTTAAAGGATTCTAAGACAGTTGGTATGGCCAGTAAGAATTCTGGACTCATTCCCAGCAATTATGACATCCTGTCACCAGTGACCACCTGTCCACTTCATCCGATGCGCTCGTTTTGTTTGAATATGCCCTGTATGCTGGCACTCAGCCGAGTCATGGAATGATAGGCAAGACAAGCCCTAGGCCTGAGTCTTTGGGAGTTCCCAGCCCAGCAAGGGAGGCACATACCTACCAAGGCAGGCCACGTGTGATTATATAATCACATTTGTGATAGGTATACACATCTGGGATGTTTTCTTTCACGTTACCCATTGAATAATCTCATTTGATGGTGGCTGTGTTTCGCCTATTACTTCTAATGATGTTGTATTTTACTTACTTGATTTAACTGGATCTATTTGACCATTTGCAACCTAGGTCTTCCCAGAAGAACCAACTGACTATATTGACTTAGAGCTTCTCAGGATGGTTTGAGGGCTCAGGAACAGTCTGGGAACGGATTTGCCCACATACGAGTTTCCAGGGGTGATGACGGTGAGGACAAGTGCAAAATCCAGAAGTGATATGTAATCGAATAGTGACGTTGGTGTTCACATTTGACAGTGCAACAACACAACTGATCTGTGTTGTGAGGTCCCTGGAGCCGTGTCCGCTGTAGCAGCCATGGGCTGGGTCCTTTGTCCTAGTTACTTTCTCGTTGCTGGGACAGAAGACCTGACATCCACAGTTCAAGGGAGGAAAGGCGTATTTCAGCAGTTTTGGAAGGTCACAGTCCATACATGGGCAGCTGGCACTGGTAGAAATGCATGGCAGGAGGAAGAGCGGAAGACAGGCTGTTCATGTCATGGAGAACATGAACCCGAGTGAATGAGGAGCTGGCGATGTCTGGAGACTGGGAGGTCAGAGCTTTGCCGGGAAAACCTGTCACAGTGTTTCTTCCTCCTTCCTTTACTTAGTTCAAGCTGCCGTTGGGTCCTTCCCATCCAGAGCGGGCATCCTCACTTCCTGGCTCACAAGTCAGTGACACACATGTGAAATCTCCTCCCTTGGTGCCCCCAGTCTCGGCAAGCTGCCAACAATCCGCTCTTCCCAGGAAGGCCCTGCCTCCCAGCAGCACACAGCGCACAGGCATTCCACTACAACCAAATACGCGAGGCTTTTGGGTCACACTCCAAACTCAGACCCTAACGGCCTCCTTCATTTCTGCCTTACACAAAACGTAAGAGGAGTCTCATACCTGACTTCACTCTGCCAATCCTCTCTCCACCAATTCATCATCACATCACCCTAAGATTTCTTCCCGAGTATCTTCACCTGTCGCTCCCTGTGCGAATGTGTCTCTTGACTCCTAATTCCCAGTTAATAAAGGTCACATCTGTTTGTGTGCCACCTGAGGCTCCTCAGAAAGGCACAGAAGGAACTAACTGGCCTGCAGAGACAGGCTGAGGAAGTATCACTGGAAAGAAAGTCCTCTGGATCTTTTTGATTATTAGAATGATTAAAACTTAATGGGGAACGAGGAGAACAGTGTGTCTCTTCTAAAAGATCTGCTAAGGGAGGAGTCACCCTCTGGGGACTCTAGAAAAGGACAAGTCTTTTAGAGCAGTCCTTACCCACTGCATGAAGGCCCACTCCGGGCTGGCCTCCGCCACCTGCAAACACCTGCCAACTCCACTACACCCGCTCCTAGTCCTCGGCTCCAAGCAGTGTCTAGAGAGAAGCCACAGTGTCACTCATCTCTGAGAGAGCCACGAAGACAATGAGATGGATCCCCAGAGTGACAAGGACACAGGACAGCAGCTTTGGGCTGAGGTAACTTCCTGGTATCCCCAGCAGAGGGGCATTCTGCTAAGACAAGCTCACTGGAACTTTTCCTCCTACCAGGCTTCAGCCCTGTGCATCTGGTGAGAAGACTGGGACATCACTGCACCAAATCATTACACCCAAATCTTCACCAACCCAGACTGCAGAGGCAGAGCAGGCACAGGTGGGACCGAGACATGTTGTCCCCAGCCCTCGCACGTCATGTGTGGGGAGATCTTGTGGCTTTTCTCTCTTCTCTCTCTCTAGCTCTCTCTGCTTCTGAAACTTTACAAATGTACAAAGATTACAAAACAAGGTGGTAAGAACATCATGAAGCCAATGTTCAGAACTTTAAATTCTTCAGTACTTTTCTTTCTTATATTTTTAGTGAAATAAAATATCGTGGATGTTGCACTTATTCTCCAGAATTCCCTTTCTGGAACCAAGAACGTATCATTTCCTGAATATCTGAAAATTCAAATGTTACTACACCATCCTCCTTTGAGAAGCTATAAGGTCATGGGACGAGTGACTTTACAAAGGGGACCAGAGAGAGCTCTTTCTGCCCTGAGAACAAGAAAGAAAGAAAGAAAGAAAGAAAGAAAGAAAGAAAGAAAGAAAGAAAGAAGAAAGAAAGAAAGAAAGAGAGAGAGAAAGAGAAAAGAAAGAAAAGAAGCCACCTGCACTGGACATCAAATATGGCAGTGCCTAATTTTGGATTCCCCAGTTTCCAATCATACGAGAATATGAGGAATCAAAGCTAGCTTTGCCCAACCATCCAGTTTGTGGTCCTTCGTTCTAGCAGCCTAAATATGCTAGGACAGTCCCCACCCACTGGCAGAGCTGCCAAAAGGTCCTGCTAAGCTGCCAACAACTTGGAGGACTGCTCTGCTTAAGAGCCCTCATCACCTCCTTGGCCAGGTTGTAACTCCTTCCTGGAAAAGCCCACAGCCAGTGCGCCTGGTGACAAGGGGAATGAGACCCAGTGTTGTTCCCCGCCCCAAACACACACACTCAGGACAACTCTGTGCTTCCTCAGTGGTGGCACAGGCTCTGTCGGGCCCACGCCGTGGCTCAGCTGCTCCCTCAGCCCATCCCTACTGCCTTCCTTTGTTTCCACAGATTCTTGGTGTGGGTCCAGAGCACACTCCCGAAGGAATCTCTCTCTCTCTCTCTCTCTCTCTCTCTCTCTCTCTCTCTCTCTCTCTCTCTCTCTCTCTGATTGTCTGCTGCCTAGAAGACCCAATTTGAGACAAACCATAGTGGTGCCTGCTTTGGCAACACATACTAAAACTGGAACAATGCAGAGAAGATTAGCATGGCCCCACACAAGGATGACATGCAAATTTGTGAAGCATTCCATATCGAAAAACAAAAACCACTGCGGATACACCCTAAGCCCCTTTAGCCCTCCCGCTCCCATTCTTCTCATTGTTTCTGTGCAAAGGCAACAGCTAACGTGGATTTCGCACTCATCCTTTGTGCCTACATCTTAACGTCTTAACCACAAGAAACTTCAAACCTGTGAACAGTGTGTGTTTAAAAGCACACACAGATGAGGAACTGTTCCTTCCTTCTACAGCTTTCCTTTTGGGCCCAACAAGGCTGTACAACCTCCCAGGGTTGATCTGATTCAGACATGTTAATTGTGGTACTCTGTATGTGATGAGTGTGCCCCTGTGCGTCACTTCTGCTGTCGGTGGGCGGTTGAGCTGTTCTCACACTTCATTGCTGCCGCGAACAACTCTGTGTCCGTCTTCCGGGGCTTCCAAGGGCCTAGATACAGAATCGTGGGGGACGGGCTCTTTCCAGGTACTAGCTGTGTGAACTGGCTTTCAGAAGGGTCTCAGGCACTTAGGCCACATGGTCCAAGGGCTCAGTCCACCATGCCCTCACCAGGACGTGGTCCCCTTGAGGTGGAGAAGCCTTCCCAGACCTCCAGGTGTAAAACTGTTCCTCGTTACCTGCCTCTAGCCTCAAGAATTAGAACAACATGTATTGGAAGGTATGGATAGAAGAGAAAATGTGTGTATTGAGTCCATGAGATTTTTTACCAGAACTCTTCTTTTTAAAAAATTTCCAATGTGCATTAGGAATGAAATTCTTCTGAGAAAAGTGACTTTCTTGTGTGCTGTCCCTGGTGGGTTTTGTCTCAAGGCTTAACATTATTGTATAACCAGTTAACAAATATTCACTGAGTGCTAGCTGTGTACTGGCATCATTCTGGATGCTAAGCGCGTACATGTGTAAGTGGCTTGTAATTAACATGAATCGCAGCTTAGATTTCCATCATGACTATTATTTTTCTTATGTCTTTTGATTATTGAATTATAAATTTATTGCCCTACAGAAAACATGTTGTATATGGTACCAATTCTTTGGAATTTGTATGAATCTTTTGCTTCATAATTCCTGAGCAATTACTGTAAATGTGCTTTTTAAGTGGAGAAAAATAATGGTATGCATTTTCTGTTCCAGGACCCATAAACATCTCTGTGGACGCATCATCAACATTTTAATTTCTTTTAAAAGCATTTGCCTGATTGACCAGATCCTAAATAAAGGGTTTTGGCTGTCCGCGTGCTGTGAGTGTGATGGACAGGAAACAATTCCTTTAATCCTGTGACCATTTGCCCTCCATATTCTAAGCCTCCGTTGCTTCAGTGCACATAATAATTTCATCATTATTTTATTTATGTTGATTTCCTCTTTCATTGTAGCTCCTCAGAATTCATTATAAATATAATGAGTTTCACAGCAAAGACCAAACCAGGGTATTAAAGACAATCTGTCAAGAATTTCCAAGTTCCTTGTATGAATAAACTCATTTATATATGTATTTCGGGAAGTATTTGGAGGTATCCACCTGGTGCCAGGCACTCATGGGTTTGAGTGTGTATTGGTAAGTGAAGCTCATGTGAAAATTCCCCTCAGATTTCAATGAGAGAGGCAGACATCACTCAGACAAGCTGACCTGTGCTCAGCCATGAGGAGAAGGCTCTGGGAGAGAAGGGTGACAGGGATGAGGTGACACCTGGAGGGGTCGTTCTGGAGAGCTGGGGACTTGAGCACCCGATCTGCATAGACGGGTAAGCAAGAAAAGGAGATTACACGTTTACATCGAAAACAATAAAACAAAAAGGAATAACAATACCCCGTGTTGCAGATGATCCGATTGTGGGGCTGGGGACTGCACAAGCATCTCCAGATGAAGTATAGAAATTAGTATGAGGCAAAGGTCAATATATCAAAATCAAGGGGATTTCTCTATTCCTATGATAAAGATAAAAGATGAATATTTTAAAACGGTAACTGTTTTGTGAAACATTATCAGCTGTAATGTCTCAGAATAAATAACACAAGATGGGTAAGTGCTCTATGCAGAAAAGTCTCAGGTTCTGAAGACAGAAATTAAGATTTAACTAAATGGAAACACAAAGGTAACAAATTCTCTCCCAACTAAACTTGCAGGGAGCCAGTTCCAAACCTCCATCTGTGGAACTTACGAGTTCACTGAAAAGTGAACATAGCAGACAGGTCCACGTGTAGCTGAGACTCGAGTGAAGGAAGAATGAAATGGGAAGGCTTTCTTCAGACCTGAAGCTTGTTAGTAAGTAAGTACAATCCAAGAGTGTGGCACTGGCACAACGGGATAGACAGCCCACAGGCAGAGCCACACACATGCAAACACCTGAGTTGTGACCAGGCGCAGGGGGCTAAATTGCCTCATAAGTAACTGGCCGTGGGCAACTGCGTATCCAGGTGGGAAAGGTGGATTGGCCCCACACCCTCACACCACGCCAGAAGTCAAGCTCAAGCGAACGTGGAAGGAACAACCATGCCATGTTAGTTGGAAACATCTTCAAGCATTTCAGTTGGGAAACGTTTCATAAACAAAATTTTTAAATCTAGTCATGAAGCCAAATCTTGCTAAAACTTGACTCTGCTAAAATTAACAGCAGCTATGTAACTAAAATCATCACTAGTTAAGGACAGTGAAGAGGTATGTGTAGCGCATACAGCTAGCAGAGAGATGTTACTTTGCATCTATACTAAGGATTCTGACAAGTCAAAAATAAAAATGCTAACAAGTGGAGAAAATCCTGCGCAAGGACTTCACAGAGGGACTATTGGTCACCAAGTCGACCAATGCAGCTGCGCTCCATTTCATCGGTAATTACGGAACTGCGCGCTAAGACATTGGAGATGCAAGTCACCCAGTGGCATGGCCACGCTGAAAGTACGCAGGGTGCCCGCTACTGAGGAGGACGCGGGGCAGCTGCCACTGCCAGTCGCTGCTGAGGGAGGGGAGCCTGGCCTGACCAACAGGAATAAGGCCTTGTTGCGCCCCATAAAGCAGAAGATACCCATGCCTAGGAACCCGCGTATCCACACGTAGATGTTCACCCTGAGGAGAGGTGCGCTTACCTCCTCCCAGAAATACATACCAGAATATTCACAGCAGTGCTGAGTGCGGTAGGCCCGGTCTGTAAATGACAACGTGCATTGGCTTTGGAATGAACAGGCAAACCTTCAGACAGACGTTTTATATACTGTCTTGTTATTTCCCAACAAGGATGAACAAACCACAGCTACGCCCAGCATAGAGAGGTCTCAGAAGTCTTATTTTGGGTGAAAGAATTCCGAAAGAAGTGGGCATCCCTCACGGCATACCCCTGAAATAATGCTCAAAGCCAGGCCAAACTAAACTCCCTCCAGGACGCACGCCTGGTAGTAAGTCTGCAGGTGAAGCAGAGGCAGGGGTGGCGGGAATGCCTCGCTCACCCCATACCCAAGAAGCAAGAGGAAGGGAGGGGCTGGGACTCAGCAGTCCTTTCAAGGCCAATGACCTTCACTAGGCCTCACCTCCGGATGTTCCGCCCCTTCCCAACAGCATGACCTGGAACCATTCTTCCAACACCGGGAGGGAACATTCCCGATCCACATACAGGAGGCGCAGTGGGTAGCCTTGCCCTGGTGATATCCCACAACGTTACGTGGACAGCCTAAGGAGAGAAACAGCCACTGTCCCTGGAATAAGATTGGGCTTGGAAATGCCCCAAGAAAGAGCTGTCTTTACAAGAAGTGAGTGGTTTATGTATACTTTTTAAAGCCACAATGTGATTCAGACCCAGTTCCTTAAAAAGAAACATTGCTCGTGAGCTCTGAAGTGTTGGCAGGAGAGCTGGGTCTGCTCACCCTGAAGGCAGCGCCTTGAGACGTTCCCCTGTGTCAGAGGCATTGATGTTCCTGGGCCCGTCATGGCTTTCTTGAGGACTTTCCTGTGGGAGCTGGGGTTTCCGTCCAGATGTCCTGACATGTAAATCAATAGCCCTCTCGCTGGGTGCAGCTTCTATCAGAAATAATAAGCTGCAGGCACATTCCTGGCTAATAGAAATCACCCCCAGCCCGGGCCTGAGACTGGGATTCCAAACACCTTGTGGCTGAGTCTGCCAGCAGCTGCTCCTGAGTCCAGCCTGTGAAAGCCTTTCTCTATGGTGAGCAGCAGGCTTGCCTCTGCTCCCTGCCCCTCATTAGCATCACAGCGGACAGGCTGGGCACGTGCCCAGGCAGCTCCTCCTCCTGGCAGGGCCCCTGTACGTGTCCTTCCTTCCTTACTGAGGAGGTTACCTAGGGCTCCTCAGGATCGTAAATGTTATGAGAGTGGGGGAAAATCAAGCTGAGAATTTCTTGTCTGACCCTGTGCTATCGACACAGCTATTTAATCTCAAAATTAAAACTGCATGCCTCTGAGGTTCTCACGAATGTAGCCAAGGACACTGCAGGGCTGCATTTCATGACAGAAAAGCCTTCAGCCACGCAGAGACCATGTCTTGTGAAAGTAAGACGCTTGCTAACTTGAGCCCCTGGAGTTTGTTACTGCGTGCAAGGCCTTGTTCTGGGGGTGACAGTGGTACTGGGGAATGACAAGAGGAATAACACGCAGACTCTGCTGCCTGTGGCAACTGCAGACCGCAAAAGCTTATGAATAATTACACTCTAAACTCCAGGGCAGGGTACAGTGACTTCAGGGCTAAGCAGAAAATCATGGATGCCAAGGAAATGTTGCAATTAGCTCCAACAAAAACGAAGATCTGGGCAGAGACAGCAATGTCACATTTTCTCTCCAAAGCTTTACTTCCTGGTTCTTCATATGCCCAAGGCAGGCCTGGCGTGTGCCCCTTCACCGTGCCAGACCCTGGGACATTGTCCGAGACCGCTGCAGTCCCTCCAGCCCCCACTCCCTGCCTCACTGGGCTTCACTACTCCCCAGTTGTTTCTCTCTGCTCTGTTGCCGTGAACCAACTTGTGACTTCCTGACATCCCAAGTGGATGTGACCCCTAGCTGCAGTCATGTTCCCTGACCACCCAAAGTGAAAATGAAATCCCAAGAGCACAAGTTAGCCCGTGTCCGCACCTGGACTGAAACCACCGGACAGGCCTACGCAGCTCTGGAGACGAACGTAAGCTCCTGGGAGGTGATCAGCCCCTTTCTCCCGCTCACGCCTGAACCCTCGGTACCGTCCAGCCTGGGCCACATGCCCTGCTTGGCTCTGTGCCGGAGCTCTCTTCCCCTGCCAGTCCCATCCACTTATCCCAGGACACTGTTCCATCCTTCATATCTCCCCGTGGAAAGCGCCTGCTTAGTGACCCAAATCTACATCAGCTTCCTGCTTCCCATGGCCATGGCACTGGTCTTACCGTCGTCGGGTTCCCATGCCTGTTAATGATACCAAAGCTCCCAGAGATCAGAAACATCTGCAAGAGCCACCGTGTTGGTATCTTCAGAACCAGCACAGTGCTGGCCCGTAGTAGGTATCTACCGCATCGGAAAGTTTTTACCATGATGGAATTACCGGCATGGCTGCGAAACATCGATAACTCATTACTGGAGACAGTGGGGAAGGACACTCAACAAAGGCTCCCAGCAGCAACCCGGGCGGAGAGAGAGAGAAGTTAGGTCGGGAGGTGGGGGGGGGGGGGACCACAGGCAGCCTTGAGCGTCAGCTAAGGAGCTAAAAGAGGAGACTTCTGGAAGAAGGAAGCGCAGGGACAGGATGTATTGCCCCACCTGAAACTATCAAAGAAGATACCAAGTATAACACACAGAGGGACAATTCTCAGGGCAGCAGACATCAGGCACCGAGGAAGAGGAGCGTGTGCGACTCGGCTTCCTTAACAAGATGAGCTGACTGCAGTCCCTCCAGCTGCTGTGAGGAGCTCCCGTCACGGCACAGCGACGGGGAGTCCAGGGGGCCTGGTACATCGCCCGCATCCAGGGCTTGCATAGTCAGGGTGGCTCAAACTGTGTCCATCTGTCCTGTGTCCCACAGCAAAGACAAGCAATGCTCGCAGGAGTTCAGAATGACCGAGTGCCCGAGTGCCGCCCTGGTATGGCATCAGGGACAAGCAGCACTCGAAGGAGCCGGCGGGGTGGGCAGCCAGAGCCAGGACGCATCAACCACCTCCACCTGCTCAGACCGGCTGGCAGAAGATGAGCGGCAGGTGGCAGAGGCCACTGGGCCGGATTCCGTGTGCGCAGAGAGCGCTCAGGTCAGGGAAGATAGAAAACACCGGACAGGGCAGAAATTCCAAGTCACTCACTCCCGCGTTGGAGTGAGAATTGCCCTGGAGAGACCATCAGACCCGACGGAAGAAAGGGACAGGAAGGTTGAGAGGCAGCGACTGGGCGTCCCAAGCAGAACCCGAGAGGGGACATGAGCGAGAAAGACAGCAGGACCGCCGGCGGCCTGTGGGACAGCCCGAAGAACACGGCACTCCCGGAGCCGAGCGTGGGAGGGCCAGCGGAGGGCAGGAAGACCAGGGCAGCGGGGCAGAGAGTCCCTCAGCTGGACAGAGCAACACCCAAGCCCGGGGCGCATCAGGATAAAACTTGAAAACCGTGATATAGGGGAAGTCTAAGCCAGACAGAGAAAAAAATGATGCAGAAAAAAGGGAAGGCTGGCCACACACGTTCATCAGAAGCAAAGACGGGAGAGGGGCTCCGCTGGGCTGGAGGTGCCCGGTGCGGGCCTCAGATCCAGAGGCGTGATGAAGACACTTGCGGAAAAGCCGAATCCGGGAGGAGCGGCAGTGAGAACCCGGTGCCGGCGACAGTGGGGACGGGAGTTCTGGAAGGAAACGCCACGCCGCTGCGTAACAGCGCACGTTCCACTCACCTGTGGATGTGCACGTGAACACACTGTGTACACGGAGAGAGAAAGGCACACTCACGCACAGCCAGGAAACATGTGTGTGGACCTTTCAATCCAGGGATTAGTGCCCCTTCCCCAAAGGGGCTGCACCCCCATGCTCACACCGGAGCTCCACTTGTTCCTCCTGGCGCTGGAAGCTCCCATGGGAAGGAGCAGGGGCGAGGAAAGAGTGAAGGCGTAATTTATAAACTAAGAGGGGGAAGCCAAGTCCCGTCTTTGCTTCTACAGGTTCCAGAACAGTAAGAACCTGTCATTATGCTGTGCTCTCTCTCTCTCTCTCTCTCTCTCTCTCTCTCTCTCTCTCTCTCTCTCTCTCTCTTTGTGGGTGTGGGTGTGCACGTGCACCTACCCTGAGCAGGGCTTGGAGGCAGGATGGCTTGGCAAGGCGTGGTTTCTATACACACCCTGCCACCAGTCACAGCATACCCACCACAGATACGGTGCAGCTCGAGACACGCTATGTGCCTGCACCCGACCACCTGCCTTCTTTGGTCACGAAGCACTGGCTGGCATTTTGCCAACGTAGGTACAGTGTGAGGGGAACTCAGCCCCGAGCCTCTAATCCTGCCTGGGTGACCCTCCAGGCCGCGCCACGGGGGAGGTCAGCAGCAGCCGTCGGCCCTGCCA